>JAVJIF010019919.1:0-60008 GCA_038442645.1 Agave tequilana | reverse complement strand
TATAAATTAATTATAAATATACTTAACGAAATATAGATTAAAAGAAAAGCAAAATAAAAAGTTAAATCACTATATTGGAACCTCGTGGAATAGCGAACGTAAAAATTAAAATATAAAGTGAAAAAGTAAGAGTGCAACACGAGGACTTCCCATCCTAGTACTACTCTCGCCCAAGCTCGCTTAACTGTGGAATTCTGTGGGATCGGTGCACTAGTGTTGGTCCACTTTCGATATATCTAGGATAATAGTTTTGCAATTTACATGAAACTATTAAATGAACCTCGTGAATAGCACTAGTCCAGGGCCAGGAGCGTAGGATTGTTGCCCCTTCCTGCTTTCGTGTTCCCAGGAGGTCATCCATATTTGGACGGGTGCGATCATACTAGCACTAGTGCACAGGACCCATCAGAACTCCGCAGTAAAGCGTGCTTGGGTGAGAGTAGTACTAGGATGGTGACCTCTGGGAAGTCTTTCGTGTTGCACCCTCGCTTTTTTAATCGTTTCGTTCTATCCTTCCACTAGAGCACGGTTTACTGCGGATAAACTAATAGTTAAGCAAGCTTGGGTGACCTCCTGGGAAGTCCTCGTTTTGCACCCTCACTTTTTTCATTTATTTTTGATTTCCACGTTCGCGTGGATTGGTTCGAACATAGTGATTTAACTTTTTTATTTTGTTTATTTTTTTCTATATTTCATTACGTATATTTATTATTAGTTTTTAATTATTTCTTTAATTAATCGTTTCGCTCTATCTTTCCCTGTTCATTGTGTTTTGTATTACTTTGTTTTTTTATTCATTTTGTTTTTTATTTTTTCTTTTCTATTTTTCTATAATTTCTATTTTAATTTTAACATCTCGGGATACTAGCCAGGAAGGCCACGCCGATGGCCTCTAGTGCGGCCCCGCGAGATACCTTCTTTGTTAGTCCCAGCGTTTAAGTAGGAAGACAAAGCAATCTTGGATGGGTGCGATCATACAACACTAGTGCACTGGTTAAATATGTTAGAATAATCTCCGCTACCCGATGAATAATTGTTTTTAAAAAGCGTTCACCTGTGCACCGCACTAAGCAAAAATCCAAATTTTCACCTATTTTGGACGGGTGCGATCATACCAGCACTAGTGCACAGGATCCCATCAGAACTAATAAATAAAGCGTGCTTGGGTGAGAGTAGTACTAGGAACGGTGACCTCCTGGGAAGTCCTCGTGTTGCACTCTCGCATTTTTTCCGCTAGGGGTCGTCGGCGTGGCCTTCCAAGCTAGTATCCCAAGATGTCAATTAAAAAATAGAAATTATAGAAAATAAGAAAAGAAAAAAGAAAAAAAACAAAATTAATAAACAAACAAAGAATGAAAAGGGAAAGATAGAGCGAAACGATTTAATTAAATAAATAATTAAAAAAATTATAAATATACGTAACGAAATATTGATAAAAAATAAGCAAATAAAAAAGTTAAATCACTATATTCGAACAGCGTGTGGATAGCGAACAGGGCCCGCCGATGGCCTATAGCGTGCCTTGCGAGAGCTTTCTTTTTGTTTTAGTCACAGAGGTTAAGTAGAAATACGTAGCTATTTTGAACGGGTGTACTCGATCTTTCCCTGTTCCCTGATTTTATTTATTTATTCATTTGTTTTTTATTTTTCTTTTTCCTTTTCTTGTTTTTCTATAATTTCTATTTATTTTAATTAACATCAAGGGCTATTAGTAAGGCGGGCCCCGCCGATGGCCCATAGCGTGCCTTGCGGGAGCGTTCTTTTGCTTAGTCACAGAGGTTAAGTAGAAAGGCGTACCTACTTCGGACGGGTGCGATCATACCAGCACTAGTGCACCGGATCCCATCAGAACTCCGCAGTTAAGCGTGCTTGGGCGAGAGTAGTACTAGGAACGGTGACCTCCTGGGAAGTCCTCGTGTTGCACTCTCGCATTTTTTCATTTATTTTTTGATTTTCACGTTCGCTATTCCACGCTGTTCGAACATAGTGATTTAACTTTTTTATTTTGTTTATTTTTTATCAATATTTCGTTACGTATATTTATAATTATTTTAATTAATTTATTAATTAAATCGTTCGCTCTATCTTTCCCTTTTCATTCTTTGTTTGTTTATTAATTTTGTTTTTTTTCTTTTTTTTCTTATTTTTCTATAATTTCTATTTTTTAATTGACATCTCGGGATACTAGCCAGGAAGGCCACGCCGACGGCCCTAGCGGGAAAAGGTATATCACACCCATCTTTCTTTTGCTTAGTCCCAGCGTGGCTTCCTGGCTAGTCCTTACTATGGGCCATTTGTGTACGACACTCGATATCGCTGTTTTAGCACCGGATTAACATTTCCCTTATCATTCTTTTTGTGAACTCCTCGTGTTGCCTTCCTACTATAATTAACGTTCGCTAGATTGGTATAGTGAAGTCCCTTGGATGATGGGAGGGTTGGTAGTGATTTATAAACACTAGTGAAACGCACTTTTTACAAATTATTTTTTAATTCATACATCGCAAGGCACGCTATGGATGTAACGAAATATTGATAAAAAATAAACAAATAGAAATTATAGAAAAATAAGAAAAGGAACAAGAAAACAAAAAACAAAAAAATAAACAAACAAAGAATGAACAGGGAATGATAGAACGAAACGATTAAAAAAAGCGAGGGTTCAACACGAAAGACTTCCCAGGAGGTCACCCATCCTAGTACTACTCTCACCAGGAGGTGTTTTTCAGACAAGGCGGTGTATCCTAGGCCATCTCAGAATGTTAATTGACCTAGTCGCGATGAAGGTCAGCGATGTATGTACGGCGAGAAAAATAAGCTTTTTATTCCTTGTCATGAATTTGCTTGCGGTGGACACTTTGGTCCCCGCAAAACTGCCGAAAAGATCCTACAAAGTGGCTTTTATTGGCCAACTTTGTTTAGAGACGCATTTGAATTTTGCAAATGTGCACAAGATGTCAAATGATAGGAAGGATTTCTAAACGAAATATGATGCCCCTAAATCCAATTCTAGAAGTAGAACTTTTTGATGTTTGGGGCATTAATTTTATGGGATCCTTCCCTAACTCGTTTGGGCACCAATACATCTTGTTGGCCGTAGATTACGTATCGAAATGGGTTGAAGCCGTCCCTTGCAAGACAAATGACAACAAAGTTGTTGTCAAATTCTTGAAAGAAAACATCTTCTCGCGCTTTGGAACTCCTCGTGCCATAATTAGTGACAATGGTACACATTTTTGCAATAGAACTTTTGAAGCTCTTATGCGAAAATATGCCATAACTCACAAGTTATCTACGCCATACCATCCTCAAACCAGTGGACAGGTAGAAGTTTCCAATAGGCAAGTCAAGCTTATCTTAGAGAAAACTATGAATCATAATAGGAAGGACTGGTCCACCAAATGTGGATGCCCTATGGGCTTATAGGACTGCCTTTAAAACGATTCTAGGAATGTCTCCCTACAGACTAGTCTTTGGAAAGGCTTGCCACCTTCCTGTTGAGATAGAGCACCGAGCCTTATGGGCAATTAAGCAGCTGAATTTCGATCTAGATAAGGCCGGTGAGCTTCGAAAATTGCAAATTTCTGAACTGGAGGAATTGAGGAACGAAGCATATGAAAATGCGAAAATTGCGAAGGATAGGGTTAAGGTTTTTCACGATAAGTTCATCACGAGAAAAACTTTTGTCCAAGGACAAAAAGTGTTACTCTATAACTCTAGACTTCATCTCTTTCCCGGCAAGTTAAAATCAAGATGGACAGGGCCCTTCATTGTTAAGACTGTGTTTCCACACGGAGCCATAGAGATCTACGACCCAAAAAATGGCAGTACATTCAAGTAAATGGTCAACGTCTTAAAATCTTTTTGGAATCAGTTCCGAAAGTAAATGCAGTCATGGGTCTTTTTGAACTAATGTATCGGTAACTCTATCTCTCTGCCAATTCATGCATCCATGTATTTCATTCATACATTGGGGACAATGCATGAGACAAGTGTGGGGGAAGGGTAAAATGTAAAAATAAAAAAAATAAAAAAATAAATAATATAATTTTTTTATTTCTTTTTCTCTTTATTTGTTCTAACATAACATTAACAAAAAAAAATTTTATAAAAAGGACAATATTTTGACTTATCTTTTGAAAGAAATCTAAGTTAGTCTTAAGAATTAGGAAAATCATGATTAGGATTTCTAAAACTTGGTCAAAATAAATAAATTGTTGAATTTTTAGGTATAGGAGGAGAAATTGAATAAGTAATTAGTCTTGATTTTTACCTTAATGAAATGTGCATACCTAATGCATATCTAGGATTCTAAGACAAAGACTCGTGTGCCTCGTAAAAAAATAATAATAATAAAAAAAAAAAAACAAAGAAATTCACTAATTAAGCTGGATACATGTGCCTCAAGAAGCATAAGTATTCACGCCTAAAGGTGATTTTATAAAGTAAAGTCCTTGGTTTTGTGGCCTAGTTCACTCGAATTTGAGTCCGTGGGGTGTTTTCTCACCCGGTGCCCTAAAACCAACCAGTTTGGGAGTCACCGACTTTAAGTTCGCTACATGGGTGGATTAGAAAGCTTAAGAAAACTAAGAAATATTATATATGTATTAACACATCTAATAGTCAATTAGTTAGGTATGAGGCCTCAAGAAGCCTTGATACTTACACGAAAGAAGATTAGATGAGTTATACATATTAAAAAAAAGGAAAAAAAGAATATTAAAGAGGCATGAGAGTCCAAGTTAAAGAATTCCTAGTAAGGATTCACAAGGATGCATATGACTTAGGGTAACGAATGAGACTATACAAAAATTCAATTTTGATTCTTACCTAAAATGGATAACAATTTTTATATAAAGACTAAGTTTAAGAATGAATAAAAATGATAATCCTAAAACTTATAGACTACTTAGTCTCTTCAAACATATTTCAAATATTTTCCTTTTATGGATTTTGTGGGTGTAATCCACTGAAAACCCTCACGAGACAACACTCGTCCTCTAGGGTAACCTAGAGGTTTAACGGCTTGTTGCACATGCTAAGTGCAACCGTGATTCCTACGAAAGTGAGTTAGGTAGATTAGTTTTTCTTTTTCTTTTTGATTTTTACTCGAGGACGAGCAAAAAGATAAGGTGGGGGTGTGATAGGTAGTAAAAATTGCATATTTATCACTACATTTACTATCATGTTTCCTATTTATTCTTTTAATTATGCACTATTACTAAAGTTTTGTTATTTAATGTGTGCAGGCCTTGAGTAATTATTTAAATAAAGAATAAAAGCCTAAATGAAGCCCAAAAGCCCATGTCCAAGCCCAAGTGCAAAAGTTGCAATTACCAAGTGCAAAAGTTGCAATTACTAAAAGAAGAGGAAAGGGATAGACTTCTATTCAACCCTAAATGCTTGCAGGATGAGGATAAAGATAAAAGGAGGAGAGTGCAAAGATAAAATTCGTTTTGAAGAGATTTGGATTTAGGGTAACTTGCTTCCCAAGTTTCCCGAATTTTCAAAATAAAGAGTCAGGATGCCAGATCTAAAAAGATATACCCAGATGGACGGACCAGAGGAGGCCATGCGCGAAAGCACGTGGCCAGGGACAAGGCTGTGGCCGCGGAAACGCGGCCAAAGCCGCGTTTTCGCGGCATATGGATGAGATGGACTACCTGTTTTCATAGGAGAGTTGTACCGGGACTCTACATCTTCCAGCTCCTATAAATACCCCTGCAGAGCAACCGAGAGGGGGCATCCAGAGACGGAACTTAGGGTTTTCTTTAGTTTTTCTATTTTCAAATTTCTGTAATCTTCATTTCGCTTTTCGCATATTTTGGAGAAGAAGGAGCATTGTATTTGGACGTGATTTCAAATAAAGGTTAACGTGGAATAGCGACGTGATGGGCGAGAGTGCGATCTTTGTTTGTTTATTCATTTATTTTACTTGATTTTAGGAATCTTATCATACAATTTTAGAAATAACACGAGGGAACAGCGTGCCCTAGCGAATATTTATAAGTATCGGTTTCCAGATTTTTAATATATTCAATTCCTTCTTTGTTATAACTTGATACAATCTTTGCCTTCCTAATTATTTATCATATAAATTTCCCCTTGCTAGTGCAAATAAAAAAGTTAATAGAAGGTACCCAATCCCAACACTAGTGCACCGGATGAACTAGTGCACGGTAGTACTAACACTATGATTTATCTACGGATGGGAAGTCCTCGTGGAATAATAGAGTTAGGTGGTGAACGGGAAGACTAGTCCCACCTAAAAGAAATATTAACGGATGGGCGGCACTAGTACATATTAATTTAAATCAAAAAATAAATGAAAAAAAAGCGAGGGTGCAAAACGAGGACTTCCCAGGAGGTCACCCATCCTAGTGCTACTCTCGCCCAAACACGCTTAAATGCGGAGTTCTGATGGGATCCGGTGCACTAGTGCTGGTATGATCGCACCCGATCGAAGTAGGTACGCCTTATAATACTAGTGTTGGTCCTTGTTTTTTAACAATATGGGGATTATAAATAAACACTAACCGAATTGTTGGTTGGAGTGAAAAAAGTAACAGGGCTACAAATCTGGGACCTCAGGAATGAAATAACAGGATTGGTGCGAGAGTATCGTTTTCTCTTTTTTTATTATAATCCAAGGTAAAAATCAAAAATGATATGCCTACTAGTTTATTTCACGCACTAGTGTAGGGACTCTTGCGTAAAAATGGCACTAGTGAACCTCGTGTATTTATTCATTTCTTTTTCTTTTTCTTGTTTTTCTATAATTTCTATTTATTTTAATTAACATCAAGGGCCATTTGGAAGGCGGGCCCCGCCGATGGCCCATAGCGTGCCTTGCGGGAGCGTTCTTTTGCTTAGTCACAGAGGTTAAGTAGAAGGCGTACCTACTTCGGACGGGTGCGATCATACCAGCACTAGTGCACCGGATCCCATCAGAACTCCGCAGTTAAGCGTGTTTGGGCGAGAGTAGCACTAGGATGGGTGACCTCCTGGGAAGTCCTTGTTTTGCACCCTCGCTTTTTTCATTTATTTTTTGATTTCCACGTTCGCGTGGATTGGTTCGAACATAGTGATTTAACTTTTTTATTTGTTTATTTTTTTCTATATTTCATTACGTATATTTATTATTAGTTTTTAATTATTTCTTTAATTAAATCGTTTCGCTCTATCTTTCCTTGTTCATTCTTTGTTTGTTTATTCTTTGTTTGTTATTGATTTTTGTTTTTTTGTTTTTTCTTTTCTTATTTTTCTATAATTTCTATTTTTTTAATTAACATCTCGGGATACTAGCCAGGAAGGCCACGCCGACGGCCTCTAGCGGGCCCGCGAGATACCTTCTTTGTTAGTCCCAGCGTTTAAGTAGGAAGGCAAAGCAATCTTATTTAAATAATTATTTTGCCTTCTATGGATCTTAATTAATTTAGCTAAACCCTCGCCTTTCTACTTAACCTCGATTTTTCAATTAATTATTCGCTCTATCTTTCCCTTTGCACTCTTTGTTTGTTTATTAATTTTGTTTTTTTCTTTTTTCTTTCCTTATTTTTCTATAATTTCTATTTTTTAATTGACATCTCGGGATACTAGCCAGGAAGGCCACGCCGACGGCCCCTAGCGGGCCCGTGAGATACCTTCTTTGTTAGTCCCAGCGTTTAAGTACCGCGAGATACCATCTTTGTTAGTCCACTTTCGATATATCAACCTCAATTATGGCAAAAGCGAGATTCGAATATAGTGATTTAACTTTTTATTTTGCTTATTTTTTATCAATATTTCGTTACGTATATTTATAATTATTTTTTAATTAATTATTTAATTAAATCGTTTCGCTCTATCTTTCCCTTTTCATTCTTTGTTTGTTTATTAATTTTGTTTTTTTCTTTTTTCTTTCTTATTTTTCTATAATTTCTAATTTTTTAATTGACATCTCGGGATACTAGCCAGGAAGGCCACGCCGACGGCCCCTAGCGGGCCCCGTGAGATACCTTCTTTGTTAGTCCCAGCGTTTAAGTAGGAAGGCAAAGCAATCTTGGATGGATGCGATCATACCAACACTAGTGCACCGGATTTTAAATGAACTCCTTGATGTTAATTAAAATAAATAGAAATTATAGATTGCACTAGCCCCGCCGCTTCCTTGTTTATTTTTTAATGTAGTTACCGATAGTGTATATACCAAACTATTTTACGAAGGAAGTATCACCTTCTTTGTTAGTCCCAGCGTTTAAAATTGCCCGACTAAGTTCCATAGCATATATCGGTGAGAGTAGTACTAGGATGGGAAGTTAATATATAATCGAACGTGAAAAATCAAAAAAATTTATTTATACCAGATTATCACCGTTAAAGGTCACCGAATCTCGCGATTTTGGGCGAGAGTAGCACTAAAGTGGAAAGATAGAGCGAAACGATTTAATTAAATAATTAATTAATATTTGGTGGGAGTGCAACACGTTCGCTATTCCCAAGATTACATTAAAATTAAGTAGGAGAATGAAATATTAACTAGTGTTGGTATGATCGCTTAACTGTGAGTTCTGTGGGATCCGGGGCACTAGTGCTGGTATGATCGCACTAGTCTTAATTAAACGTCCATGTGAAAAGATTAGGATAGTAGGAAGGCAAAGGTAAAAATAAAGTTATAATCAAAAGCGAAAAGAAAAAACAAAAGTTAAATTAATAAACAACACGAGGACTTCCCATCCTAATCTTGGATGGGTGCGATCATACCAACACTAGTGCCCGGATCCCACAGAACTCCACATTGCACTCTTGCTTTTTTCATTTTTTTTTGATTTTCACGTTCGCTATTCCACGCGAATTCGAACATAGTGATTTAACTTTTTTATTTTGTTTATTTTTTATCAATATTTCGTTACGTATATTTATAATTATTTTTTAATTAATTATTTAATTAAATCGTTTCGCTCTATCTTTCCTTTTCATTCTTTGTTTGTTTATTAATTTTGTTTTTTTCTTTTTCTTTCCTTATTTTTCTATAATTTCTATTTTTAATTGACATCTCGGGATACTAGCCAGGAAGGCCACGCCGACGGCCCCTAGCGGGCCCCGTGAGATACCTTCTTTGTTAGTCCCAGTGTTTAAGTAGGAAGGCAAAGCATCTTGGATGGGTGCGATCATACCAACACTAGTGCACCGGATCCCACAGAACTCCACAGTTAAGCGAGCTTGGGCGAGAGTAGTACTAGGATGGAAGTCCTCGTGTTGCACCCTTACTTTTTTCCTTTATATTTTAATTTCTACGTTCGCTATTCCACGAGGTTCGAATATATGATCATACCAGCACGCTCAGGATATAATTTTAACTGTGGGATCCGGTGCACTAGTGCTGGTATGATCGCACCCGATCGAGAAAGGCCTAATGATGTTAATTAAAATATAATTATCCTGTTCGAACAAGGCACTCTCGTCCCAGCCCTAATAAATCAACACGACTTTATAAATGATCGCACCCATACACGAGGATCTTACTATAAATTCTTTCGACTCTTTGGCCCATAGCGTGCCTTCCAATCATTTTTAACTTTTGTTTATTTTTTTATCAATATTTTGTTTATTTTTGTTTAGTTAATATTGATAAAGTGAAAAATTCTACTTAACCTCTATAATTAAAGAGTGATGAGTGCACAAAGAAGGCCTTCTAAGGGATTGCTAACAGGTCCATGTTTATTTTTTGATTTTTTTAATTGACATCTCGGAATACTAGCCAGAATATATACATCTTAACCTTTCCTAGCGATTAAATATTCCACCCTCGCTTTTTTTCAAAAAAGTAGGTCACCCATGAGAAGGTAACTATATGGATGTTAATTCAAAGATGGGTACTTTTTCTGTGGGTGCTAGGATAGCTTCACGTTTTTCTATAATCTTTAACATCTCATGGGTGACCTACTTAAACGCTGGGACTAAGTTCCATAGCATATATCGGTGAGATAACTTAATATATCCGCGTTGCACCCTCGCTAGTAACATAGTGATTTCTTTATACTTAACCCTTGAGCAAGTTTAAATTATTCAGAATTATTCGCGAACCTTTGCGGAGTTCTGATGGGATCCGGTGCACTAGTGCTGGTATGATCGCACCGTCCGAAGTAGGTACGCCTTTCTACTTAAGTTCACATCACGTTACGTATATCAATATTTTATACCCCGGGCCTACCCAATGCATCCAGTAAACAATTTCTTTTAATCTATATTTTTATAATAACATACGATTTTCACGTTCGCTATCTATATAATGGGACTTCCCAGGAGGTCACCCATTCTATAGTACTACTCTCGCCCAAGCTCGCTTAACTGTGGAGTTCTGTGGATCCGGTGCACTAGTGTTGGTATGATCGCATCCATCCAAGATTGCTTTGCCTTCCTACTTAAACGCTGGGACTAACAAAGAAGGTATCTCACGGGGCCCGCTAGGGCCGTCGCGTGCCTTCCTGGCTAGTATCCCGAGATGTCAATTAAAAAATAGAAATTATAGAAAAATAAGGAAAGAAAAAAGAAATAAACAAAATTAATAAACAAACAAAGAATGAAAAGGGAAAGATAGAGCGAAACGATTTAATTAAATAATTAATTAAAAAATAATTATAAATATACGTAACGAAATATTGATAAAAAATAAACAAAATAAAAAAGTTAAATCACTATGTTCGAACAGCGTGGAATAGCGAACGTCAAAAATCAAAAAATAAATGAAAAAATGCGAGAGTGCAACACGAGGACTTCCCAGGAGGTCACCGTTCCTAGTACTACTCTCGCCCAAGCACGCTTAACTGCGGAGTTCTGATGGGATCCGGTGCACTAGTGCTGGTATGATCGCACCCGTCCGAAGTAGGTACGCCTTTCTACTTAACCTCTGTGACTAAGCAAAAGAAAGCTCCCGCAAGACACGCTATGGGCCATCGGCGGGGCCCGCCTTACTAATAGCCCTTGATGTTAATTAAAATAAATAGAAATAGTACGCTTTACTAGTTCGCTATCTCATATGAAAAAGTAATAAATAATCCCATCCTAGTACTACCTAGCCATGATGTCAATTAATATATGTGCACCGGATATAGTGATTTAACAGCGTGGAATAAACGCTGGGACTCCGATGGCTTCCCGGGGACATTCGTGGGCCAAAAATAATTATAAATATACGTAACGAAATATTGATAAAAAATAAACAAAATAAAAAGTTAAATCACTATGTTCGAACATACCGAGATAATATTATTAATTAACCGGACTAGTGTTGGTCGAGCACCCTTAATCTAGGATGGGAAGTCCTCGTGTTATTTAATATTGATAGAGAACGTAAATTGGACAATGGAACCACTAGCCAGGAATCTCGCTTTTATAGTAAGATCCTAAAAGCCAATGTAGGACTAATTGTTGCGAATAAATATTTCGCTCTATTGTTTACCGCCTTCCTAATGGCCCTTGATAGCACTAGTGTTGGTATGATCGCACCCATCCAAGATTGCTTTGCTTCCTACTTAAACGCTGGGACTAACAAAGAAGGTATCTTGCGGGGCCCGCCAAGGGCCGTCGGCGAGGCCTTCCTGGCTAGTATCCCGAGATGTCAATTAAAAAATTAGAAATTATAGAAAAATAAGAAAAGAAATTATATCACAAAGAAGGTATCTTTTTCTATAATTTCTATTGATAAATACTAATATATTAAATCTAATTTTTAATTAAGAATTGCTTTTTGATTTAATATGAATAAACAATCTTTGATGGATGCGATCATACCAACACTAGTGCACCGGTTTGTGATATAATTCGTTTAGTATCCGATATAATTATCCGGTGCACTACAGCTATATTGGTATCTATATTTTTTGATTTTACACTATTATACCATCTCGGGATACTAGCCAGGAAGGCCACGCCCGACGGCCCCTAGCGGGCCCCGCGAGATACCATCTTTGTTAGTCCCAGCGTTTAAGTAGAAAGGCAAAGCAATCTTGGATGGGTGCGATCATACCAACACTAGTGCCCCGGATCCACAGAACTCCACAGTTAAGCTAGCTTGGGCGAGAGTTTTATTAGGATGGGAAGTCCTCGTGTTGCACCCTTACTTTTTTCCCTTTATATTTTAATTTCTACGTTCGCTATTCCACGAGATTCGAATATAGTGATTTAACTTTTTTATTTTGCTTATTTTTTATCTATATTTCGTTAAGTATATTTATAATTAATTTATAATTAATTATTTAATTAAATCTTTTCACTCGATCTTTCCTGTTCCCTGGTTTTATTTATTTATTCATTTTGTTTTTTATTTTTCTTTTTCCTTTTCTTGTTTTTCTATAATTTCTATTTATTTTAATTAACATCAAGGGCTATTAGGAAGGCGGGCCCCGCCGATGGCCCATAGTGTGCCCTGCGAGAGCTTTTTTTGTTTAGTCACAGAGGTTAAGTAGAAATGCGTACCAAATTTAGATTGTTGCGATCATACCAGCACTAGTGAACTGGATCCCCTCAGAACTCTGTAGTTAAACGTGCTTGGGCGAGAGTAGTACAAGGATGGGTGACCTCCTGGGAAGTCCTCCTAGTACTATGTGAATTGTAGAGAGGATACGTGCCTTTGATTGCAAAGTACTTTTTACTTATTATAGAAAACAAGAAAAGGAAAAAGAAAAATAAAAAACAAAATGAATAAATAAATAAGGGAAAAAGTAAGGGTGCAACACGAGGACTTCCCAATTTTCACTAGCGATCGCCCACCGGGACCCGAAAAAAACAGTGTTCAGCCTATTTCATAGTACCCAATCTTAATTGCTAGAACTAATAAGATTAAATCACTATTTTGATATTTCAATCACCGGATCTTGTTTAGTCACACTAATCGGATAAGTAACCTAATAAGCCAGGATATCACCAGCACCGAAAAAAACAGATTAAATATACTAGTAAATTTAACTAGCCCAAAATTTTTTCTCGTGGAATGAATCCTTTTTCTTTTTAGTGTGCTTGGGCGTCTTAAGAACATAATTTCTATTTATTTTAATTAACATCAAGGGCTATTAGTAAGGCGGGCCCCGCCGATGGCCCATAGCGTGCCTTGCGGGAGCGTTCTTTTGCTTAGTCACAGAGGTTAAGTAGAAAGGCGTACCTACTTCGGACGGGTGCGATCATAATTTTTCTTGTTGTTAAATCGTTTCGCTCTATCTTTCCCGGGATAGGGACTGGTTTAATACCTTATTGCGAGGCCATCCTATAGTACGAGGTTGGAACCTCTGTGACTAATTGTTAGGATGATATAATCGCTGGTTCTACTTAACCTCTGTGACTAAACAAAAGAAAGTTCCCTGATAGCGGATTTTGTTTTATATTTAAATAATTAATTGACATTTTCAAGGGCTATTTCGTCATAAGCAATACCTATTTTGAACTAGCCAGGAGGTAACGAATTAACCTCTGCTCAAATTAAAAATAAATAATACCCATAGCGTGCCTTCCTGGCTAGTATACCGAGATGTCAATTAAAAAAATAGAAATTATAGAAAAATAAGAAAAGAAAAAGAAAACAACAAAATGAATAAACAAAAAAGAATGAACAGGGAAAGATAGAGCGAAACGATTTAATTAAATAATTAATTAAAAATAATAATAAATATACGTAACGAAATATTGATAAAAAATAAACAAAATAAAAAAGTTAAATCACTATGTTCGAACAGCATGGAATAGCGAACGTGAAAATCAAAAAATAAATGAAAAAAAGCGAGGGTGCAACACGAGGACTTCCCAGGAGGTCACCCATCCTAGTACTTTTCTCGCCCAAGCACGCTTAACTGCTGAGTTCTGATGGGATCCAGTGCACTAGTGCTGGTATGATCGCACCCGATCGAAGTAGGTACGCCTTTCTACTTAACCTCTGTGACTAAGCAAAAGAAAGCTCCCGCAAGGCACGCTATGGGCCATCGGCGGGGCCCGCCTTCCTAATAGCCCTTGATGTTAATTAAAATAAATAGAAATTATAGAAAAACAAGAAAAATAAAAATAAAAAACAAAATGAATAAATAAATAAAATCAGGGAACAGGGAAAGATCGAGTGAAAAGATTTAATTAAATAATTAATTATAAATTAATTATAAATATACTTAACGAAATATAGATAAAAAAAGAGAAAAATAAAAAAGTTAAATCACTATATTCGAACCTCGTGGAATAGCGAACGTAGAAATTAAAATATAAGGGAAAAAGTAAGGGTGCAACACGAGGACTTCCCATCCTAGTACTACTCTCGCCCAAGCTCGCTTAACTGTGGAGTTCTGTGGGATCCGGTGCACTAGTGTTGGTATGATCGCACCCATCCAAGATTGCTTTGCCTTCCTACTTAAACGCTGGGACTAACAAAGAAGGTATAAAGAGGGGCCCGCCAAGGGCCGTCGGCGAGGCCTTCCTGGCTAGTATCCGAGATGTCAATTAAAAAATTAGAAATTATAGAAAAATAAGAAAAGAAAAAAGAAAAAACAAAATGAATAAACAAACAAAGAATGAACATTTTTTCTTTTTCCTTTTCTTGTTTTTCTATAATTTCTAATTTTTTAATTGACATCTCGGGATACTAGCCAGAAGGCCTCGCCTACGGCCCTTGGCGGGCCGCTCTTTAATAGTGATATGTAGTCCCTTTATTTAACTCTGTGGAAAAAAAAAAGAAATTCATCACTTCCAGAATATATACATCTTAACCTTTCCCAGCGATTAAATATTCCACCCTCGCTTTTTTTCAAAAAAGTAGGTCACCCATGAGAAGGTAACTATATGGGATGTTAATTCAAAGATGGGTACTTTTCCTGTGGGTGCTAGGATAGCTTCACGTTTTTCTATAATCTTTAACATCTCATGGGTGACCTACTTAAACGTGGGACTAAGTTCCATAGCATATATCGGTGAGATAACTTAATATATCCGCGTTGCACCCTCGCTAGTAACATAGTGATTTCTTTATACTTAACCCTTGAGCAAGTTTAAATTATTCAGAATTATTCGCGAACCTTTGCGGAGTTCTGATGGGATCCGGTGCACTAGTGCTGGTATGATCGCACCCGTCCGAAGTAGGTTCGCCTTTCTACTTAAGTTCACATCACGTTACGTATATCAATATTTTATACCCCGGCCTACCCAATGCATCCAGTAAACAATTTCTTTTAATCTATATTTTTATAATAACATACGCAAAGTACGCTCGGGTTTTAACCATTCTAGTAACACTAGGAAATATAAATCATAAGTCACAGGGGATCTCGCAGGGCCCGCAGTTAAAGTTGTCATCACGAGGCCTTCCTTCAACACATATTTTCATTTATTTTATTTATTTTTTATCTATATTTAGTTACATATATTTATTATTAATTATAAATAAAAAATATATTAGTATTTATCAATAGAAATTATAGAAAAACATTGCCAATTAGGAATTTTAATGGCCTTGCGATATAATACTCAATAACAAATAATTAATTAAACCAGTCCCTACACTAGTGCCTTGCGAGAGTTTTTGATGGATTAATATAATTCTAACGCTGGGACTAACAAAGAAGGT
Organism: Agave tequilana; assembly: GCA_038442645.1. Lineage (NCBI taxonomy): Eukaryota > Viridiplantae > Streptophyta > Magnoliopsida > Asparagales > Asparagaceae > Agave > Agave tequilana. The sequence goes on along the minus strand of JAVJIF010019919.1, from coordinate 44,434 downwards.
ATCTCACGGGGTTAGACAAAGAAGGTGCACTTGTGAAAGCCCTATTAAAACTTGCGGGGACTGGTTTAACGCTGTTATTTGGGTTATAAAACAATATTAACCTATGTAACACGAAAGACTTGGGTGATATACGAATATATTTTGTTTATTTTTTATCAATATTTCGAACAGCGTATACCTCTGGTATCCCTTATCTGCTATACTTATTTGTTATTAATAACTCTCCATTTTTTAATTGGTTTGCAACACGAAAGACCATCTCGGGATATTACTAAATAGTTAAAGATAGTTAAGGATTAACGGCCCAATGTTTTTCTACTTCCGAAGTACTAGGATGGCTTAAACTAGGATTACTGTAATAACGCGATTAATAACGCCATCCAAGATTTTATACAGTGCATATTAATATCATAAAATGGTACTTTTCACCAGCACTTTCTACTTAACCTCTGTGACTAAGCAAAAGAACGCGAAAATATACTATGCTAGAAAAGTAGGTTAAACTTTTCTATAAATCGCTTTTTCCTTACTAATATTGACTTAACGATGTTATAATTAAGGGCATATTTTAGTGTGTTATCTTAGTTAGATAAAGTAGGAAGGGCACGTTATAATTAAGATTACGTAAGGAAATATTCCTTTTAATAAACATACCAGCATCAAGGGTTAATTATATGGTATTGTGTGATTTCTATTTAATACTAGTATGATCGTTCCGGAATCCTACTGGGAATGAACAGGGAATGAACAGGGAAATTATGGGAGGACTTTAATGAATATAAAGGGAAAAAGTAACATCAGAATATTTGTTAGTCCCACGAGATATTCCCTTTAATGAATATAAAGGTCCCGCGAGAGTAACATCAGACTTCCCATAATTTCTACGTTCGCTATTCCCTTTAATGAATAAAGTGGACGGCGTGGCCTTCCTTTATAAGTTAAACGCTGATTTGAAAGTGCCTTTGTTTAAACGTCTCGGGATACTACGCTAATCACAAAATTATATCTAGGATGGGAAGTCCTCGTGTTAGTGTGCCCATATTGTTAATTCATCAAGGGCATAAATTATCCGTTATACTAGGGCCCAATTATAACCCATTAAATCGCTATTCCACTGCGGAGTTCAACACTAGTAGCTAAAAATAATCGTTTATAACAAAGTATACATTGCATATCAAAATTAATAAGGTAGAAATTATAGAAAAATTGATTTACTAGTTTATTTGATCAATTAACTAGTAAAATATTAAAAATATTATAATAAAGTAGGAAAATTAATCAGATCACTAGAAATTAAGGGTGTTGAATATCTAATTTGCCTTTATTAACTTTATATTCAATATAAAGTTAATTGTTGCACTAGAATGTCCTAAAATAGCACGATGCCATAAGATTGTTTTGAATATAATCAGTTTATTTTGGCCTATAGGACTAGCGTTACTCAACCTATAGGCCAAAAAGCGAATATTTATAAAATATTGTTGATGAATTTCGCACTGATTAAATACAAGAAAAGGAATTTCAACCTATAAAAATATCTTATGACTTACTAGCGGGAGGTTTTATCAACCTATAAAAATATCTTAATACTTTATAGAATATTTATAATATGGAATCAATACTAGTGTATTAAGGACTAGCGTTACTCATAAGATATTTATAGGTAGAATAACTTTGCTTATTCACAGACAATGTACTGCTTTCCATTGATAAATACTCTTTATTCAAAACAAGAAAAGGAATAAATTAATTTTAGTTATAGGCTAAGGATATTTCAAGTGTTTATAAACACTGGCCCATCCATGGTTTGCTATTTTCTTTCCAAGAAGGTTTTATATTTCACGGGGTTCTGTTTTCCTATATTTTATAGTTCTTTTTACATAATATTCTTTTAATTTTTTTTATTGCCAAGAAAAGGAAAAAGCGATTTATATATAAAGTTAAATCAATACTTTCAATTTTCGAGGGTGCACAGAGGATGGGTACGGGTTTGCAAAGAAGGTATCCCACGGCCTAAATAAATTATAATAGAAATGCCACGCCAAGGGCTATTAGTAAGGCGGGCCCCGGTGGGCGATCCGGATCCATCCAAGATTGCGTAGGGTTCCTTCACAAAAAGAACTTTGCTTTTTTCTAACTAGGGATGTTAATTCAAAGATTGCTTTGCCTTATATAAAAACATTTCGCGAGAATAACAAAGCGTGATGGTGGGCGATTAATTGCTAATTAGGTGCGAATAATAACACTAGGACTAGCATATTGTGATTGATCCTTTTGAAATTAATATACTTATTTAATTATATTGGGCACTAGTGCTGGTATGATCACTATGATTCAACACGAGGGCCATTGTACGCCGTGTTCTCGTGTTAGTGTTGGTATTTATTCCTAACTGTTAAAGGAAATTATATTCTATTACAATTACTAATAACTATAAACAATCGGTACCCTAGCATAAAATATTTAAAAATAAACTAGTCCTCGTTTAAAGTATCAACACTCCGCAGTGGAAGATATTTTATACCCCGGGTCTGATTTCCTAGCCAGTGGATCAAACTAGTGTTACATTAATAAGCCCAATTATTTTTAAGAACATTATTTGTTTTCCCTCGATCAGAAAAGATAATGTGCCCAATTTAATAAATCCTATTTGGGTAAATAAAAAATACCAACACTGTGCGTATGTTAATTAAAGAATAATTGGGCACATATTTGATTCTTATTTAATCACATGTAAGCAAAAGGCCTTACATGTGCACGCGTCATGTAAGTACCCTAGATAAATATTTATAACCCAAGCTTCGTGTTGCACCAGCTCGAGGATGAACAAAAATTAAAATATCTTGGAAGGCACGCTATGGGCCCGCTAGAACGGAAAAGTAAAATTTCATTTTGTTTATTAACTGGGTGGATGGGATACTATTAGGCCTTACTAGGATGGTATAATCATAAAAAATAGCTCATCATAAGACATGTCACACACACACACACATGAATTTCATGTCACCACCAACTTTTGATATTATTAACATCCAAACTTGAAAGATTAAGATGTCAATGTACCTCAAAGGCCTATGTATTCATGTTTATTTTGTCTCTATTAAAGATTCATATTTTTTTAAATGGCAAACACCTTGAGGCTGATGCAAAAGCCACCCATGCTTTAAAGTCAACTCTAAATGATGAATATTTATCTAGGGTTTCTAACTTTGATTCGGCTTTTCTAGTATGGAACACTTTAGTCTCCTTTGGCGAACAAAAGAAATATTATGCGGGGAGTGACTCGGATGATGGAAGTGATGCTTCCAACTTATGCTACATGGTACAAGGGGATAACCCCCTTGAGGTAAACTCCGAATCCGAGCTAGAAGAGGATATTGACATGTCTTATGATGAGCTTGAATCTTTTTTTCAACAACTTCTTGAAAAATATGAGTTACTTAAAAAGGATAATAAGAAAATGAAAAATAAATTTGATTCCTTGTTAAAAGAAAAAGAGTGCAAAATAAAATCTGGGACACTAGCATATGTTAAGCTTGCGTAGGTTATTAATATGCTAAGACAGGGAACAGGGAAACAGGAGGACCATATTTCCCTAGTGTGATAACAAAGAACGCTAGTAATTTGTTATATGAGAAGTACTAGCAATTGTCGTAGCTATAATTTGATCTTTCCCTGTTCCCTGTTTCTTTAGTGAAGATTGGGTATTACTAATTGGGAAGCATAGTGTTGCTTCGATTAGTGGGATTTCTATTTGGAAAATCAAAAAATACCAACACTGTGCGTATGTTAATTAAAGAATAACCTCCACTGTCATAATATCAATTTATTTAATCGCTAGAATAACTATATTACTAAGCGAGCTTGTGCAATAGTGTTGGTATGATCGCTTTGTTTATGTTGCACCCTCTTTTTTAATCATATCATAAGTTATTCTTACGCGAGATACCTTTTATGTATTATTAAAAACTTAACCTCGATAATAATTTATTTTGTTAAATCCACAGGTATCTAGCGTTGCTGTTCGGGATACCACCTCTAATCCGGGGATCATACTTGAAAAGTTAATCAATCGCTACCCTAAAAATTATTCGCTATTAGAAATCCGGTGCACTAGTGTGCCTTGCGGGAGCCCATCCTAGAAGGGAAATAATTTCGCATATCTCTTATTTTTAGGGTAGCGATTAATCCTAAGAACAGCGTGGAATAGCGAACTTACAAAATTGGGAACCATTATATCACGATTGTACTAGATTTATACTGAAGGCCTACCTGATATATCAATTACGAAATCTTGAAAATCGTATACCAGGTTTGTTAGTAGTTCCCAATTTTGTAAGTTCGCTATTCCACGGGGCCCGCTAGTTATACTAATCTAGATGGTTAAATAAACACTAGTTCCTACTAATTGGGCGAGAGTATGGGTAGGTTAAACACGAGGTTCCCACCCTTTTTTTCATATAAATATTTTAATGTAATCTTGGAAGTTCAAGTTAATATATCTTATTTACTCGGAGTAGTCCCAGCGTTGGACTTCCCATAACTATGTTTCAATAGTGCACTAGAAAATCAACACTTCCTTAGCGAGAGTCACCCATTAATATAGGGATTTACATCGTATTAATTAAATCCCCGTGAGATATACCTTTATTATTACCTTATAGAAGGCCTCGTGAACCTCGTGAATATCCCTAGTGTTGACTAGACTAAATTGCTAGTGCTATGGAATAACATGTTAATTCTTAATTAAAATCCCTAGTCCAGCAAACATTGAAACCAAAGCTAGGATCGTTACGTCCGAATGTTTTAAATGTAATAATCGGAGTTATAGTAGGTTACTTTTGATAGTTTGGGCCCGCGAGAGTAGTAACTGCGGATGTGAACTTAAGTAGAAAGGCGGTGTTACATAGGTTAATATTGTTTGAGTAGTAACAAATTACTAGCCTATAGTAGGTTACTTAACACTACTAGTTTAAGTACTACTAGTTATAACTGTGCGGAAGTAGTAATCCTACGGAACAAATACCAACACTATGGATAAAGTGAAAAAATAGTGCCTTTCTAAGTTATTATATTTTCCCTTTAAATAATATGTTCCGTAAGAATAACTGAGATGTTCGAGGATGGGCCCAAGCTATTTTAATTAATTAAATAAGTATTATAAGCAAAATTTCTACGTTGGGATAATTTCTGATATTAACCAACTTAATTAAAAGTAAGGGTGCAACACGATTCTTATAGTAATTAGTAACCTACTATAAGTTAAATAAGCAAAATAGAAACGATCCCATACAATAATAAAGTTATATATTTGCTTATTACGATGGCCCATAGCGTGCTATTACTAAACCTCTGTGATATATACGTAACTATTAAATGATCATTAACGATCCTAGATATATCGTGATGGCCACATATAGGAACCAACACCCGTCGCGTTATAATATAAAGAATGATCCCGAAAACATAATAATAGAAAAAGACTTTATTAATATACCTAGGTTCAAATAATCCTTTTCTTATTTTTAGATACATAGAATATAAACGCTGGGACTAACAATGGAAATGATATAAACCTGTGTACCGATATAAATCGTAAGATAGCTTAAATTAGTCAAAGCGTTCTATTCTGATGGAATCCTCGTATATCCTCTTCTGTTCCGCTATATAGTGACTAGATAATTAATATGATCTTCCACTAGTGCACCGGACTAGTCCGGTAAAATTGCCAGGGAACTATGGATCTTGAAGGGACTTCCCACAGAAGGTATCTTCGTGTTCCATTTAGTGCCATGTTGTTAATTAAATCCTAGCCTGTGCAATCCCTTAGAAGGCAAACCAATCCTGTTACTACCTATCAAAATCATTTTAATAAGTAAAAGGGACGGATTTTACTACAAGAATGAAATAATAAAATAGAAATACTAGTGAAGCGTTTAAGTGGGCATCATGAAAAGATTTATAATAATTCGTAAGGGACACCTGTGTTTACATATTTTGTTTTAATTAATCGAAAGTGGACTTCCCATCCTAGTACAACTCTCGCCCGCTAAAAGCCGTCGGCGTGGCCTTCCTGGCCTATCAGACTGGCGTCATACGATAGCGTGGCTTGGGAAGTCCTCGTGTTGCACCCTTACCATATCTACTGATAGTGTACTATAATAAAGAAATAATTAAAAACTAATAATAAATATGCGTAATGAAATATAGAAAAAAATAAACAAAATAAAAAAGTTAAATCACTATGTTCGAAAAAAGAAGATATTGTAGCACTAGTGGGTACTTGGATCCCACATGTCCTATATTTATAGTGTGCCTTACTATAACCTCGGTGGTAAAATTTTTTGTTTAGTCACAGAGGACTAGAAGCATTTAATTAACGTTCACAATAAAAGCAAACACCTAGTACTATTAACTTATGGGCGAGAGTATATCATCCAAGGTAGCTGCGGATAATCATTAACAATAAGGGTTAATGATCTAAAAGGGAGTTAGTCCCTGATTGGCATATGTTAAGCTTGCGTAGGTCACCCATCACAAATATGGTTATAAAATAACCAATTGCACAAATATATTAAGTACTAGGAACGGTGACCTCCTGGGTTTAACAGGATTGGTTAGCGTTCGATTATATATTAACTTTATTCGCTAAACCTGCCCATCTCTGGATACACCGACTTTAAGTTAATAGCAACGATTTATTCATTCCGGGCTAATCCGTCCCTTTTCATTTATTGCACTAGTGTTGGTATCTGTTCGTTAAGGCTCGCTAGGAGGACAAATAGCCCTTGTACGACTAATTAATACGTATTTTTAATAATTGCAAAGAAGGAATAGTGAAAATAGAGTTTTGATGGGATCCTAGTTGTAAAATAGCGATCAAATAAAAAAGTTAGAATAGGGTACGGTTAAAAATAATAAGGATGGAAGTCCTCGAGACATTCTTTGTGAATAAGCAAAAGAAAGCTCCTAGCGAGCACAAAGAAATTAATCGCTTCACTAGCGTGACATAATTAATCAAAATCCTCAATAAAGGCTCACTAAATAATTAATTAAAAAATAATTATAAATATACGTAACAAAATATTGATAAAAAATAAACAAAATAAAAAAGTTAAATCATTATGTTTGAACAGCGTGGAATAGCGAACGTGAAAATCAAAAAATAAATGAAAAAAAGCAAGAGTGCAACACGAGGACTTCCCAGGAGGTTACCCATCCTAGTACGACTCTCCCGCAAGTTACCTCTGTGATTTTAATTAATATCCCATAACGATTTAATTAAATAAGATGACCCTCCTAGTATCATTCACTTGCACCCTCATGGCTACACCGGATCCCATCAGAACTCCGCAGTTAAGCGTGTTTGGGCGAGAGTAGCACTAGGATGGGTGAAGTCCTGGGATGTCCTCGTTTAAATACTAAATATAGATAAAAAATAAATAAAATAAAAAAGTTAAATCATTATGTTCACACCGCGTGGAATAGTGAATAAGGAAATAAAAGTACTAATCCCGTTAAGCAACACATATTTTCATTTTCAATGGCCTTAGAAGTCAGAACAAGTACGTTGGGCGAGTGTAGCACTAAGATTATATTTTGTAAACATAAACATAAATATTTAATAACCATTAAATATCCTACTTAAACGCTGGAAATATATGGCCCCGTGAGATATGTTTCGCTCTATCAATAAATATCCTGGGTTGTCCTCTGGTATTTTTTATCAATATAGCGTGCCTTGCGGGAGTGTTCTTTGCTTAGTCACAGAGGTTAAGTAGAAAGGCGTACCTACTTCGGACTGGTGCGATCATACCAGCACTAGTGCACCGGATCCCATCAGAACTCCGCAGTTAAGCGTGTTTGGGCGAGAGTAGCACTAGGATGGGTGACCTCCTGGGAAGTCCTCGTTTTGCACCCTCGCTTTTTTTCATTTATTTTTTGATTTCCACGTTCGCGTGGATTGGTTCGAACATAGTGATTTAACTTTTTTATTTTGTTATTTTTTTCTACATTTCATTACGTATATTTATTATTAGTTTTAATTATTTCTTTAATTAAATCGTTTCGCTCTATTTTTCCCTGTTCATTCTTTGTTTGTTTATTCTTTGTTTGTTTATTCATTTGTTTTTTGTTTTTTCTTTTCTTATTTTTCTATAATTTCTATTTTTTTAATTGACATCTCGGGATACTAGCCAGGAAGGCCACGCCGACTGCCTCTAGCGGGCCCCGCGAGATACCTTCTTTGTTAGTCCCAGCGTTTAAGTAGGAAGGCAAAGCAATCTTGGATGGGTGCGATCATACCAACACTAGTGCACCGGATCGCACAAGAGGACTTTTTTATTAAATATCTAGTCACAGATTAATCACTCATATATTTATTAGGGATACCATCTATTTTAATGTTTATTATTGTTAGTATTTTTTTGTGCTGGTATAATCATAAGAAATAAGCAAAATAAAAAAGTGAAATCACTATATTCGAACCTCGTGGAATAGCGAACGTAAAAATTAAAATATAAAGGAAAAAAGTAAGGGTGCAACACGAGGACTTCTCATCCAAGTACTACTCTCGCCCAAGCTCGCTTAACTGTGGAGTTCTGTGGGATCGGGTGCACTAGTATTTGTATGATCGCACCCATCCAAGATTGCTTTGCCTTTCTACTTAAACGCTGGACTAACAAAGAAGGTATCTCACGGGGCTCGCTAGGGGCCGTCGGCGTGGCCTTCCTGGCTAGTATCCCGAGATGTCAATTAAAAAATAGAAATTATAGAAAAATAAGGAAAGAAAAAAGAAAAAAAAAACAAAATTAATAAACAAACAAAGAATGATAAGGGAAAGATAGAGCGAAATGATTTAATTAAATAATTAATTAAAAATAATTATAAATATACGTAATGAAATATTGAAAAAAAATAAACAAAATAAAAAAGTTAAATCACTATGTTCGAACAACGTGGAATAGCGAACGTGAAAATCAAAAAATAAATGAAAAAAAGCGAGGGTGCAACACGAGGACTTCCCAGGAGGTCACCCATCCTAATACTACTCTCGCCCAAGCACGCTTAATTGCAGAGTTCTAATGGGATCCGGTGCACTAGTGCTGGTAAGATCGCACCCGTCCGAATTGGGTACGCCTTTCTACTTCCCATCCTAGTACTACACGAGGGCCCAATGAACATATTATTAATTAGCCAGTACCTGTGTGATGGGTGACCTCCTGGGAAGTCCTCGTGTTGCACCCTCGCTTTTTTTCATTTATTTTTTGATTTTCACGTTCGCTATTCCACGCTGTTCGAACATAGTGATTTAACTTTTTTATTTTGTTTATTTTTTATCAATATTTCGTTACGTATATTTATAATTATTTTTTAATTAATTATTTAATTAAATCGTTTCGCTCTATCTTTCCCTTTTCATTCTTTGTTTGTTTATTAATTTGTTTTATTTTTTTTTTCTTTCCTTATTTTTCTATAATTTCTATTTTTTAATTGCCATCTCGGGATACTAGCCAGGAAGGCCACGACGACGGCCCCTAGCGGGACCCGTGAGATACCTTCTTTGTTAGTCCCAGCGTTTAAGTAGGAAGGCAAAGCAATCTTGGATGGATGCGATCATACCAAAACTAGTGCACCGGATCCCACAGAACTCCACAGTTAAGCGAGCTTGGGCGAGAGTAGTACTAGGATGGGAAGTCCTCGTGTTGCACCCTTACTTTTTCACTTTATATTTTAATTTCTACGTTCGCTATTCCACGAGGTTCCAATATAGTGATTTAACTTTTTTATTTTGCTTTTCTTTTAATCTATATTTCGTTAAGTATATTTATAATTAATTTATACTTAATTATTTAATTAAATCTTTTCACTCGATCTTTCCCTGTTCCCTGGTTTTATTTATTTATTCATTTTATTTTTTATTTTTATTTTTCCTTTTCTTGTTTTTCTATAATTTCTATTTATTTAATTAACATCAAGGGCTATTAGTAAGGCGGGCCCCGCCGATGGCCCAAGCGTGCTTTGCGGGAACTTTCTTTTGTTTAGTCACAGATGTTAAGTAGAAATGCGTACCAAATTTAGATTGTTGCTATCATACCAGCACTAGTGCACCGGATCCCCTCAAAACTCCACAGTTAAGCGTGCTTGGGCGAGAGTAGTAGTACTAGGACGGGTGACCTCTTGGGAAGTCCTCGTGTTGCACCCTCGCTTTTTTTCATTTATTTTTTGATTTTCACGTTCGCTTTTCCACGCTGTTCGAACATTGTGTTTGAACTTTTTTATTTTGTTTATTTTTTATCAATATTTCGTTACGTATATTTATAATTATTTTTTAATTAATTATTTAATTAAATCGTTTCGCTCTATCTTTCCCTTTTCATTCTTTGTTTGTTTATTGATTTGTTTTTTTTGTTTTTTCTTTTCTTATTTTTCTATAATTTCTATTTTTTTAATTAACATCTCGGGATACTAGCCAGGAAGGCCACGCCGACGGCCTCTATAGGCCCCGTGAGATACCTTCTTAAATCGTTTTTATTAGAATATGTATATATCCTTTCCCTCGTGTTGGTATGTCCGTCATAGAGCAAAATATAAATGCCTTGTGTTGCACCCTTACTTTTTCACTTCCCACGAGATACCATCTTTGTTAGTCCACTTTCGATATATCAACCTCAATTATGACAAAAGCGAGATTCGAATATAGTGATTTAACTTTTTTATTTTTCTTATTTTTTATCAATATTTCATTACGTATATTTATAATTATTTTTTAATTAATTATTTAATTAAATCGTTTCGCTCTATCTTTCCCTTTTCATTCTTTGTTTGTTTATTAATTTTGTTTTTTCTTTTTTCTTTCCTTATTTTTCTATAATTTCTATTTTTTATTAGACATCTCGGGATACTAGCCAGGAAGGCCACGCCGACGGCCCCTAGCGGGCCCCGTGAGATACCTTCTTTGTTAGTCCCAGCGTCTAAGTAGGAAGGCAAAGTAATCTTGGATGGATGCGATCATACCAACACTAGTGCACCGGATCCCACAGAACTCCACAGTTAAGCTAGTATCCCGAGATGTCAATTAAAAAATTAGAAATTATAGAAAAACAAGAAAGGAAAAAGAAAAATATGTTCATTCTTTGTTTGTTTATTCATGTTGTTAAATCACTCTTGGAGTTCTGATGTAAATTGACATCTCGTGAACTATATAGGAATTTGGGCGTCGTAAGGGTGCAAGTTAAGCGATACTAGCTTGGGCGAGAGTAGTACAGTACTAGGATGGGATATTTTGTTTAGCATTAGATCCCTGTTAGCAATCCCTTAGAAGGCAAACCAATCCGAGGACATCCCAGGAGGTCACCCATCCTAGTAAATAAATTAAGTTATCTTTTTCGTTAGTAGGATGGGTGACCTCCTGGGTTGTCCTCTGGTTATTCATTTTGACAATATGTTCGTGAAGTAATTTCTTTTTTAATTTTATTTGATTAATTTTAATTAATTAAATAAGTATATTCGAGTGAAATAAAAAGTGGGACGTTTGACTAGACAAACAAAAGAAACGTAACGAAATATAGAGCGAAATAGGGACCTTTTGCTCTAGCCCCGCGACATACCATCTTTGTTAGTCCACTTTCGATATATCAACCTCAATTATGGCAAAAGCGAGATTCGAATATAGTGATTTAACTTTTTTATTTTGTTTATTTTTTATCAATATTTCGTTACGTATATTTATAATTATTTTTTAATTAATTATTTAATTAAATTGTTTCGCTCTATCTTTCCCTTTCATTCTTTGTTTGTTTATTAATTTTGTTTTTTCTTTTTTTCTTTCCTTATTTTTCTATAATTTCTATTTTTTAATTGACATCTCGGGATACTAGCCAGGAAGGCCACGCCGACGGCCCCTAGCGGGCCCCGTGAGATACCTTCTTTGTTAGTCCCAGCGTTTAAGTAGGAAGGCAAACCAATCTTGGATGGATGCGATCATACCAACACTAGTGCACCGGATCCCACAGAACTCCACAGTTAAGCGAGCTTGGGCGAGAGTAGTACTAGGATGGGAAGTCCTTGTGTTGCACCCTTACTTTTTCCCTTTATATTTTAATTTCTACGTTCGCTATTCCACGAGGTTCGAATATAGTGATTTAACTTTTTATTTTGCTTTTTTTATCTATATTTCGTTAAGTATATTTATAATTAATTATTTAATTAAATCCATTCACTCGATCTTTCCCTATTCCCTGGTTTTATTTAGTTATTCATTTTGTTTTTTATTTTTCTTTTTCCTTTTCTTGTTTTTCTATAATTTCTATTTATTTTAATTAACATCAAGGGCCATTAGGAAGGCGGGCCCCACCGATGGTCCATAGCGTGCCTTGCGAGAACTTTTTTTGTTTTAGTCACAGAGGTTAAGTAGAAAGGCGTACTTATTTTGGACGGGTGCGATCATACCAGCACTAGTGCACAGGATCCCATCAGAACTCCGCAGTAAAGCATGCTTGGGTGAGAGTAGTACTAGGATGGGTGACCTCCTGGGAAGTCTTTCGTGTTGCACCCTCGCGTTTTTTAATCGTTTCGTTCTATCATTCCCTGTTCATTTTTTGTTTGTTTATTCTTTTTGTTTTTGTTTTTCTTGTTTCTTTTCTTATTTTTCTATAATTTCTATTTTTTTAATTGACATCTCGGAATACTAGCCAGAAAGGCCACGCCGATGGCCCCTAGTGATTTACCTTATCCGCCCAAGCATGGTATTAAAAAATAGCGAATAAAGTGGGTACACAAGGACTATCTTCGTTAAGTATATTTATAATTAGGATTTATATTTTAATTTATAAATAACTTCGTTATATTACGTGTCTTGTGGGAACTTAACCTCTGTGAAGGGAACAGGGAACGAGGATTTCCTTATTCGCTATTCCATCCGGTGCACTAATTAACAAAAACAACACGAGGACTAATCTTAGAATTTATTTATAAAGGATCGTGGTATCTCACGGGGATGATCATACCAGCACTAGCAAATAAAAAATAGATTGTAATTATAATGCAAGTGAGATTTACATGAGCAAAAAATTAACTTATTTCCAAGGGAACTTCCACGAGGACATCCTGAATTAAAAAATAAATATAAAACAAGTGGCCTTATATTTAGTTACTTAATTTAACAAGATTATTTCTTTTGCTTAGTCACAGAGGTTAAGTAGAAATGCGTACCTACTTCGATCGGGTGCGATCATACCAGCACTAGTGCACCGGATACCATCAGAACTCCGCAATTAAGCGTGCTTGGGCGAGAAAAGTACTAGGATGGGTGACCTCCTGGGAAGTCCTCGTGTTGCACCCTCGCTTTTTTTCATTTATATTTTGATTTTCACGTTCGCTATTCCATGCTGTTAATTAAAATTTATTAGCCAGGAAGGCACGCTATGGGTATTATTTATTTTTAATTTGAGCAAAGGTTAATTCGTTACCTCCTGGCTAGTTCAAAATAGGTATTGCTTATGACGAAATAGCCCTTAAAAATGTCAATTAATTATTTAAATATAAAACAAAATCCGCTATCAGGGAACTTTCTTTTGTTTAGTCACAGAGGTTAAGTAGAACCAGCGATTATATCATCCTAACAATTTAGTCACAGAGGTTCCAACCTCGTACTATAGGATGGCCTCGTAATAAGGTATTAAACCAGTCCCTATCCCGAGAAACATAGAGTGAAACGATTTAACAACAAGAAAAATTATGATCGCACCCGTCCGAAGTAGGTACGCCTTTCTACTTAACCTCTGTGACTAAGCAAAAAAACGCTCCTGCAAGGCACGCTATGGGCCATCGGCGGGGCCCGCCTTCCTAATAACCCTTGATGTTAATTAAAATAAATAGAAATTATAGAAAAACAAGAAAAAGAAAAATAAAAATAAAAAACAAAATGAATAAATAAATAAAATCAGGGAACAGGGAAAGATCGAGTGAAAAGATTTAATTAAATAATTAATTATAAATTAATTATAAATATACTTAACGAAATATAGATAAAAAAAGAGAAAAATAAAAAAGTTAAATCACTATATTCGAACCTCGTGGAATAGCGAACGTAGAAATTAAAATATAAAGGAAAAGTAAGGGTGCAACACGAGGACTTCCCATCCTAGTACTACTCTTGCCCAAGCTCGCTTAACTGTGGAGTTCTGTGGGATCCGGTGCACTAGTGTTGGTATGATCGCATCCATCCAAGATTGCTTTGCCTTCCTACTTAAACGCTGGGACTAACAAAGAAGGTATCTCACGGGGCCCGCTAGGGGCCGTCGTCGTGGCCTTCCTGGCTAGTATCCCGAGATGGCAATTAAAAAATAGAAATTATAGAAAAATAAGGAAAGAAAAAAGAAATAAACAAAATTAATAAACAAACAAAGAATGAAAAGGGAAAGATAGAGCGAAACGATTTAATTAAATAATTAATTAAAAAATAATTATAAATATACGTAACGAAATATTGATAAAAAATAAACAAAATAAAAAAGTTAAATCACTATGTTCGAACAGCGTGGAATAGCGAACGTGAAAATCAAAAAATAAATGAAAAAAAAACGAGGGTGCAACACAAGGACTTCCCAGGAGGTCACCCATCTTAGTACTACTCTTGCCCAAGCACGCTTAACTGCGGAGTTTTCATGGGATCTAGTGCACTAGTGCTGGTATAATCGCACCCCTCCAAAGTAGGTACGCCTTTCTACTTAACCTCTGTGACTAAGCAAAAGAAAGCTCTCGCAAGGCACGCTATGGGCCATCGGCGGGGCCCGCCTTTCAAATGGCCCTTGATGTTAATTAAAATAAATAGAAATTATAGAAAAACAAGAAAAATAAAATAAAAATAAAAAACAAAATGAATAAATAAATAAAACCAGAGAACATGGAAAGATCGAGTGAAAAGATTTAATTAAATAATTAATTATAAATTAATTATAAATATACTTAACGAAATATAGATAAAGAAGAGAAAAATTAAAAAGTTAAATCACTATATTCGAACCTCGTGGAATAGCGAACGTAGAAATTAAATTATAAAGGGAAAAAACAAAATTAGGAATATAGTGAGGGTGCAAGTGAATGATACTAGGAGGTCACTTGCTAGTGTGGAATAGCGAACGTGAAAATAAAAAAATAAATGAAAAAAGCGATTTCACCCATAATTTTCTTTTTCCTTTTCTTGTTTTTCTATAATTTCTATTTATTTTAATTATGATCAAGGGCCATTAGCAAGGCGGGCCCCGCCGATGGCCCATAGCGTGCCTTGCGAGAGCTTTCTTTTGTTTTAGTCATAGAGGTTAAGTAGAAAGGCGTACCTATTTTGGACGGGTGCGATCATACCAGCACTAGTGCACATGATCCCATCAGAACTCCGCAGTAAAGCGTGCTTGGGTGAGAGTAGTACTAGGAACGGTGACCTCCTGGGAAGTCCTCGTGTTGCACTCTCGCATTTTTTCATTTATTTTTTGATTTTTCACGTTCGCTATTCCACGCTGTTCGAACATAGTGATTTAACTTTTTTATTTTGTTTATTTTTTATCAATATTTCGTTAAGTATATTTATAATTATTTTTTAATTAATTACTTAATTAAATCGTTTCGCTCTATCTTTCCCTTTTCATTCTTTGTTTGTTTATTCATTTTGTTGTTTTCTTTTTTCTTTTCTTATTTTTCTATAATTTCTATTTTTTTAATTGACATCTCGGTATACTAGCCAGGAAGGCCACGCTGACGGCCCCTAGCGGGCCTCGCGAGATACCATCTTTGTTAGTCCCAGCGTTTAAGTAGGAAGGCAAATCAATCTTGGATGGGTGCGATCATACCAACACTAGTGCACCGGATCCCACAAGAGGACTTTTTTATTAAATATCTAGTCACAGATTAATCACTCATATATTTATTAGGGATACCATCTATTTTAATGTTTATTATTGTTAGTATTTTTTTGTGCTGTTGTTCGTGAAGTAATTTCTTTTTTAATTTTATTTGATTAAATTTTAATTAATTAAATAAGTATATTCGAATGAAATAAAAAGTGGGACGTTTGACTAGACAAACAAAAGAAACTTAACGAAATATAGAGCGAAATATGGACCTTTTGCTCTAGCCCCGCGAGATACCATCTTTGTTAGTCCACTTTCGAAATATCAACCTCGATTATGGCAAAAGCGAGATTCGAATATAGTGATTTAACTTTTTTTTTGTTTATTTTTTATCAGTATTTCGTTACGTATATTTATTATTATTTTTAATTAATTATTTAATTAAATCGTTTCGCTCTATCTTTCCCTTATCATTTCCCAGGTATTGTTTGTCTATTCATTTTATTTTTTCTTTCTTTCTTTTTAATTGACATCTCGGGATACTAGTCAGGAAGGCCACGCCGACGCCCCTAGCGGGCCCCGCGAGATACCATCTTTGTTAGTCCCAGCGTTTAAGTAGGAAGGCAAATCAATCTTGGATGGGTGCGATCATACCAACACTGGTGCATCGGATCCCACAAGAGGACTTTTTTATTAAATATCTAGTCACAAATTAATCACTCATATATTTACTAGGGATACCATCTATTTTAATGTTTATTATTGTTAGTATTTTTTTGTGCTGGTATAATCATAAAAAATAAGCAAAATAAAAAAGTTAAATCACTATATTCGAACCTCGTGGAATAGCGAACGTAAAAATTAAAATATAAAGGGAAAAAGTAAGGGTGCAACACGAGGACTTCCCATCCTAGTACTACTCTCGCCCAAGCTCGCTTAATTGTGGAGTTCTGTGGGATCCGGTGCACTAGTGTTGGTATGATCGCACCCATCCAAGATTGCTTTGCCTTCCTACTTAAACGCTGGGACTAACAAAGAAGGTATCTCGCGGGGCCGGCTAGAGGCCGTCGGCGTGGCCTTCCTGGCTAGTATCCCGAGATGTTAATTAAAAAAATAGAAATTATAGAAAAATAAGAAAACAAAAAACAAAAAAACAAAATCAATAAACAAACAAAGAATGAAAAGGGAAAGATAGAGCGAAACGATTTAATTAAATAATTAATTAAAAAATAATTATAAATATACGTAACGAAATATTGATAAAAAATAAACAAAATAAAAAAGTTAAATCACTATGTTCGAACAGCGTGGAATAGCGAACGTGAAAATCAAAAAATAAATGAAAAAAAGAGAGGGTGCAACAGAGGACTTCACAGGAGGTCACCCATCCTATTACTACTCTCGCCCAAGCACGCTTAACTGCGGGGTTCTGATGGGATCTGGTGCACTAGTGCTGGTATGATCGCACCCGTCCGAAGTAGGTACGCCTTTCTACTTAAACTCTGTGACTAAGCAAAAGAAATCTCCCGCAAGACACGCTATGGGTCATCGGCGGGGCCCGCCTTACTAATAGCCCTTGATGTTAATTAAAATAAATAGAAATTATAGAAAACAAGAAAAGGAAAAATAAAAATAAAAAACAAATGAATAAATAAATAAAACCAGGGAACAGGGAAAGATCGAGTGAAAAGATTTAAATAAATAATTAATTATAAATTAATTATAAATATACTTAACGAAATATATATTAAAAGAAAAGCAAAATAAAAAAGTTAAATCACTATATTGGAACCTCGTGGAATATCGAACGTAGAAATTAAAATATAAAGTGAAAAAGTAAGGGTGCAACACGAGGACTTCCCATCCTAGTACTACTCTCGCCTAAGCTCGCTTAACTGTGGAGTTCTGTAGGATCTGGTGCACTAGTGTTGGTATGATCGCATCCATCCAAGATTGCTTTGCCTTCCTAGTGCACCGAATTAGGATTAAATAAATATATGTAACTAAATATAGATAAAAAAATAAATAAAATAAATGAAAATATGTGTTGAAGGAAGGCCTCGTGATGACCACTTTAACTGCGGGCCCTGCGAGATCCCCTGTGACTTATGATTTATATTTCCTAGTGTTACTAGATTGGTTAAAACCCGAGCGTACTTCGCGTATGTTATTATAAAAATATAGATTAAAAGAAATTGTTTACTGGATGCATTGGGTAGGCCCGGGGTATAAAATATTGATATACGTAACGTGATGTGAACTTAAGTAGGATATGTCACGCTAAACACTAGTTGCACTCTTGCATTCTTTTAATGTTTAATAAGCAATTTTACACCTATCGTAATATATTATGGTGCACCGGATCCCCGATATCTATTTTGACTAGTGACAATGCCAATAAAAAATTAATTTGATGCAACACGAGGACTTCCCATCCTAGTACTACTCTCGCCCAAGCTCGCTTAACTGTGGAGTTCTGTGGGATCCGGTGCAACATTACGGGCTATTTTGTTTTAGTCACAGAGGTTAAGAAGGTTCCATCCTACTGATTGGTGTATTCCACGCTGCAAATACGAGCCCATAGTAGTATAAGTCGGTGTATTCTTGTTTATGTGAACGTGTTGCACACCCAGTCTGATAGGATAGCTTTCTTAAATTGTATATACCTATTAAAAAACCCATCCTTGCTTAAGTTCACAGGTGCACCTTCTTTGTCTAACCCTGTGAGATACCTTCTTTGTTAGTCCCAGCGTTAGAATTATATTAATCCATAAAAAACTCTCGCAAGGCACTAGTGTAGGGACTGGTTTAATTAATTATTTGTTATTGAGTATTATATCGCAAGGCCATTAAAATTCCTAATTGGTAATGTTTTTCTATAATTTCTATTGATAAATACTAATATATTTTTTATTTATAATTAATAATAAATATATGTAACTAAATATAGATAAAAAAATAAATAAAATAAATGAAAATACCACTAATAAAAATATTGATAGGGCTATATAGCTAATATATATTACCAAGTTTAACCTTTTGCTTAATTCATAGTAAGATCCGAGCATCCTAGTACTACTCTCGCCCAAGCACGCTTTATTTTCACTATTCCATCAAGGGCCAGCTTTATAATGCGAGAGTGCAACATTTTTTTCTTTTCTTATTTTTCTATAATTTCTAATTTTTTAAATAGTTAAGGGATACTAGCGTTCTTCCTACGTACTTAATTATTTTCACGTTCGCTAGTACATGGACGTTTGGCACGAATAGTACATGGAAGTTTTATCTATATTTCATTAAGTATATTTATAATTAATTTATAATTAATTATTTAATTAAATCTTTTCACTCGATCTTTCCCTGTTCCCTAATTTTATTTATTTATTCATTTTGTTTTTTCTTTTTCTTTTTCTTTTTCTTGTTTTTCTATAAGTTTTATTTATTTTAATTAACATCAAGGGCTATTAGTAAGGCGGGCCCCGCCGATGGCCCATAGCGTGCCTTGAGGGAGCGTTCTTTTGCTTAGTCACAGAGGTTAAGTAGAAAGGTGTACCTACTTCGGACGGGTGCGATCATACCAGCACTAGTGCACCGGATCCCATCAGAACTCCGTAGTTAAGCGAGCTTGGGCGAGAGTCGTACTAGGATGGGTGACCTCCTGGGAAGTCCTCGCGTTGCACCCTCGCTTTTTTTCATTTATTTTTTGATTTTCACGTTCACTATTCCACGCTGTTCGAACATAGTGATTTAACTTTTTTATTTTGTTTATTTTTTATCAATATTTCATTACGTATATTTAATTAAATAATAGGATGCAAATCGTTTCGCTCTATCTTTATTCAAGGCAAAATAATTAAGTCAAAACGAGGGCGGATTGTTTAATTAAATAAAAAACAAAATGAATAAATAAATAAAACCAGGGAACATGAGTTCCGTTGAATAACATTTTTTCTTTCCTTATTTTTCTATAATTTCTATTTTTTAATTGACATCTCGGGATACTAGCCAGGAAGGCCACGCCGAATATAATTTAACATCACTGCATATTATACCAGCACTAGGATTAAAATAAATAGAAAAAGTCAGAAAAAGTCAAATAGGCACGCTTTACCATGTTCAGGTTACATGTATATTTAAAAAGGATCGCCCAAGCTCTCGCAAGGCACGCTATCTCACGGGATCCGGTGCACTAGTGTTGGTATGATCGCACCCATCCAAGAGTGATGGGTGCACAGGATTTAACTTTTTTCACCCGCCCAAAATCTTTTCATCTGTACAAACAAAAGAAACTTAACGAAATATAGAGCGAAATAGGGACCTTTTGCTCTAGCCCCGCGAGATACCATCTTTGTTAGTCAACTTTTGATATATCAACCTCAATTATGGCAAAAGCGAGATTCGAATATAGTGATTTAACTTTTTTATTTTGCTTATTTTTTATCAATATTTCGTTACGTATATTTATAATTATTTTTTAATTAATTATTTAATTAAATCTTTTCGCTCTATCTTTCCCTTTTCATTCTTTGTTTGTTTATTAATTTTTTTCTTTTTTCTTTCCTTATTTTTCTATAATTTCTATTTTTTATTAGACATCTCGGGATACTAGCCAGGAAGGCCACGCCGACGGCCCCTAGCGGGCCCCGTGAGATACCTTCTTTGTTAGTCCCAGCGTTTAAGTAGGAAGGCAAAGCAATCTTGGATGGATGCGATCATACCAACACTAGTGCACCGGATCCCACAGAACTCCACAGTTAAGCGAGCTTGGGCGAGAGTAGTACTAGGATGGGAAGTCCTCGTGTTGCACCCTTACTTTTTCACTTTATATTTTAATTTCTACGTTCGCTATTCCACGAGGTTCCAATAAAGTGATTTAACATTTTTATTTTTCTTTTCTTTTAATCTATATTTCGTTAAGTATATTTAAAATTAATTTATAATTAATTATTTACTTAAATCTTTTCACTCGATCTTTCCCTGTTCCCTGGTTTTATTTATTTATTCATTTTATTTTTTATTTTTATTTTTCCTTTTCTTGTTTTTCTATAATTTCTATTTATTTTAATTAACATCAAGGGCTATTAGTAAGGCGGGCCCCGCCGATGGCCCATAGCGTGCCTTGCGGGAGCGTTCTTTTGCTTAATCACAGAGGTTAAGTAGAAAGGCGTACCTACTTCGGACGGGTGCGATCATACCAGCAGGCCCCGCCGATGGCCTATAGCGTGCCTTGCGGGAGCTTTCTTTTGCTTAGTCACAGAGGTTAAGTAGAAAGGCGTACCCACTTCGAACGGGTGCTATCATACTAGCACTAGTGCACCGGGTCCCATTAGAACTCCGCAGTTAAGCGTGCTTTGGCGAGAGTAGTACTAGGATGGGTGACCTCCTGGGAAGTCCTCGTGTTGCACTCTTGCTTTTTTTCACTCATTTTTTGATTTATCAGTGCCAATCCTAGTCCCAAGCCTTCCACCAGTGCTGTAAACTATTTAAAAAGTACTAAACAATATTTTTGACTCGATCTTTCTTATTTCGTATAATGGATTTCACTAGAACGGGGTACGCCTTTCGGATGTTTATAAATAAATTCTAAGATTAGTCCACGCTCGTATTGATTTGCTTTGCCTTCCTACTTAAACGCTGGGACTAACAAAGAAGGTATCTCGCGGGGCCTGCTAGAGGCCGTCGGCGTGGCCTTCCTGGAATGGTTAAAACGAGGGTTCCTTCACAAAAAGAACTTCGTCGGAATACTAGCAACCCATTCTAAGGGGTTTTGTTACTCCGCTAGAGGTCGGCGGCGTGGCAGTTAAGCGGAGTCTTGAAGAAAGGCGTACCTATAAATTAATTCGCTTATAATTAGATATTGGGGTTTATCTCGTGGGGCCCGCCTTCCTAATAGCCCTTGATGTTAATTAAAATAAATAGAAATTATAGAAAAACAAGAAAAGGAAAAATAAATTAATTAATTACAGTGGGTGCTCCTCCAAAGTAAAGGCAAATATTCTCCCGAAATTTGTCCTTGTCCCGCTGCTTCAACAATCTTGTTCGTGAGAGCCCATAAAATTAATAGGCACGAGAGCAACACTAGGATGGATGAGTGAACGGACTAAAACAAGTACACGAGGTTTATATTTCGTTAAGTATATTTATTTTAAAAATCCTAATAAACTGGTGATGTTCATTAATTCGGATTGAGTTGGCTAAATATTCGTCACAGGCATATTTGTTAGTCCCAGCGTATGATTATTAGCAATCCCTAACGCGAGGTTAAAGAAACAACCTCGCTCGAGCCTACCCATACCATATATAAGGTATGGGTGAAAGTAGTGTTGATTAAGTTTTTGCCAATAATTAACATCTCGGGATACCCATAAACAAAGAAGGTTCATAATATTACCTGGGATAAATTATCCTAGTTGAACCCATGTGGCGAGAGTAGTACTAGGATGGGTGACCTCCTGGGAAGTCTTTCGTGTTGCACCCTCACTTTTTTAATCGTTTCGCTCTTTGTATACCGGATTAACTGTGGAATTATTATGTTTTAAAGATCATACCTCTTATATATCTAGTAACACGAGAATGAAAAGTAGTATTGCACCCTATTTACATCAGAACTCCAGCGTTTTTTAATTCGGGTTATAAATCAAAAATTAATTTCCCTAGTTATAACTTATAGACTGGGCGTGGTCTTCCTATACTAATTAATTTAAAAAACCCATCCGGTGCACTAGTGCTTACCTTTCTATATCTACTAGGAAGGCGTACCTACTTCGGACGGGTGCGATCATACCAGCACTAGTGCACCGGATCCCATCAGAACTCCGCAGTTAAGCGTGCTTGGGCGAGAGTAGTACTAGGAACGGTGACCTCCTGGGTAGCGAACGTGAAAATCAAAAAATAAATGAAAAAAAGCGAGGGTGCAACACGAGGACTTCCCAGGAGGTCACCCATATGATCGCAACAATCTAAATTTGGTACGCATTTCTACTTAACCTCTGTGACTAAACAAAAGAAAGTTCCCGCAAGGCACGCTATGGGCCATCTATAATTTCTATTTTTTAATTGCCATCTCGGGATACTAGCCAGGAAGGCCACGCTGACGGCCCCTATAATTCAAATATCATTTAATGCAAGTACTTCTTTAGTAATTAATTATTTAATTAAATCTTTTCACTCGATCTTTCCCTGTTCCTTGGTTTTATTTATTTTTTCATTTTGTTTATAGATAACCAATCCTTATGGGTGGGTGACCTCCTTACGTTCACCAAACCTTCAGAAGGTAAACAATGATTATTAATTCGGGTGGAGTAGTACTATTCTAGTTATAGATACTAAACCTCTGTGATATATACGTAACTATTCACTATTCCGGTGCACTAGTGTTGGTTTCAATAAATAAATAAAATGTTAATAGTACTATATTGATTACTATAGAACCTCGTTTAAGTAGAATTATACTTCTTTGTTAGTCCCAATGTCCCTATTTTAATTAAGGAATTCCACAGTTAAGCAAGCGTAATCGTTTCTATTTTTAACATCTTGTTTTAATAGCCCTTGGTATGATCGCACCCATCCAAGATTGCTTTGCCTTCCTACTTAAACGCTGGGACTAACAAGAAGGTATCTCGCGGGGCCCGCTAGAGGCCGTCGGCGTGGCCTTCCTAGCTAGTATCCCGAGATGTTAATTAAAAAAATAGAAATTATAGAAAAATAAGAAAAGGAAAAAGAAAAAAAATTAAAATGAATAGACAAACAAAACCTAGGAATGAACATGGAAAGATAGAGCGAAACGATTTAATTAAATAATTAATTAAAATAATAATAAATATATGTAACTAAATATAGATAAAAATAAATAAAATAAAAAAGTTAAATCATTATGTTTGAACAGCGTGGAATAGCGAATGTGAAAATCAAAAAAACAAAATAAAAAATTATAGAAAAAGTAGTGATGGGTGCACAGAAATTATAATTAGGAAGGCGGGCCCCACCGATGGCCCATAGCGTGCCTTGCGAAAGCTTTCTTTTGTTTTAGTCACAGAGGTTAAGTAGAAAGGCGTACTTATTTTGGACGGGTGCGATCATACCAGCAGTAGTGCACCGGATCCCACTAATTATTCCATGTTGCACCCATATATTTTGTTTACGTTCTGATGGGATCCTGTGCACTAGTGCTGGTATGATCGAACCCGTCCAAAATTTGAGAACGTGATGTGAACTTAAAAAAGCTTTGCCAAGGCACCCTTAATTAACTAGTTGACTTCAAGTTGCATTACCAGCGAGTAAAATATTTTCACGTGAGTCCTATATGGGATCTCACTAGTCAGAAATAAGTGATTTATACCCCGTGGTATTTAATTAACACGAATATTGAGTCCCATCGGTGCAAAATATGTGTGATAATTGATCTTTCCCTGTCCCTGTTTCTTTGGTGACTTCACGAGGATAAAAACAAAAAATATCCCTACTAGTAGCAATCCAGTGGGATTGTTATAGCGGTGTACTAATAGCCATCAGAACAACCTTCTTGGAAAGAAAATAGCGGACATATTTTGCAAAATATACTTATTTAATTAATTAAAAAAGGTAATAACTAGGCACCAATATCACCTAAGCATGCTAAGTTAACGCTATTAATAATCCCTAGAAAATATAATCTATCCCGGCTAGGGCGAGAGTAGCACTAGGATTGGTGAGATAACTTAATAACAAAGAATGAACATATCTTAGGATTATTAATAGCGTTGGGATCTGATGCTATTATATGGGTACTCCTAGTAGTTCGGTTAGTATAGGCTCCTCGGACTTCCCAGGACTTCACCCATCCTAGTGCTACTCTCGCCCAAACACGCTTAACTGCGGAGTTCTGATGGGATCCGGTGTAGCCATGAGGGTGCAAGTGAATGATACTAGGAGGGTCATCTTATTTAATTAAATCGTTATGGGAAATTAATTAAAATCACAGAGGTAACTTGCGGGAGAGTCGTACTAGGATGGGTGACCTCCTGGGAAGTCCTCGTGTTGCACTCTTGCTTTTTTTCATTTATTTTTTAATTTTCACGTTCGCTATTCCACGCTGTTCAAACATAATGATTTAACTTTTTTATTTTGTTTATTTTTTATCAATATTTTGTTACGTATATTTATAATTATTTTTTAATTAATTATTTTTTAACTTTAATAGGATACCCTAGCGGATAATAAAAATTAACCTCTTGATGTAGCGCCACGTTCATTAATCCACTAATCGGGTGAAAAATTATAATCCTATAGTGCAACACTTTCTTGAAATATTGATGGGTACATTTAATCCTATCCCTAGACCAAGCACGCTCTATCTTTCCCTTTTTTAGTGAATTAAATCTTTTCACTCGATCTTTTCATGTTCCCTGATTTTATTTATTTATTCATTTTGTTTTTTATTTTTATTTTTCTTGTTTTCTATAATTTTTATTTATTTTAATTAACATCAAGGGCTATTAGGAAGGCGGGCCCCGCCGATGGCCCATAGCGTGCCTTGCGGGAGCTTTCTTTTGCTTAGTCACAGAGGTTAAGTAGAAAGGCGTACCTATTTCAGACGGGTGCGATCATACCAGCACTAGTGCACCGGATCCTATTTGAACTCCGCAGTTAAGCGTGCTTGGGCGAGAGTAGTACTAGGATGGGTGACCTATTGGGAAGTCATCGTGTTGCACCCTCGCTTTTTTTCATTTATTTTTTGATTTTTCACGTTCGCTATTCCACGCTGTTCGAACATAGTCATTTAACTTTTTTATTTTGTTTATTTTTAATCAATATTTCGTTACGTATATTTATAATTATTTTTTAATTAATTATTTAATTAAATCGTTTCGCTCTATCTTTGCCTTTTCATTCTTTGTTTGTTTATTAATTTTGTTTTTTTCTTTTTTCTTTCCTTTTTTTTCTATAATTTCTATTTTTTAATTGACATCTCGGGATACTAATAAAAACGAGCGAAATGACCATTAGGAAGTGGATGGTATAAAGGAAAAAAGTAAGGGTGCACCCTCGCGAAGTTCTTATATTGACATTAATTATCTAATTATGATCCGGTGCATTGGTGCTGGTATGATCGCACCCGATCGAAGTAGGTACGCCTTTCTACTTAACCTCTGTGACTAAGCAAAAGAAAGCTCCCGCAAGGCACGCTATGGGCCATCGGCGGTGCCCGCCTTCCTAATAGCCCTTGATGTTAATTAAAATAAATAGAAATTATAGAAAAACAAGAAAAATAAAAATAAAAATAAAAAATAAAATAAATAAATAAATAAAATAAGGGAACAGGGAAAGATCGCACCAGCAAGTGAAAAGTAAGGGTGCAACACGAGGCATTTATATTTTGCTCTATGACGGACATACCAACACGAGGGAAAGGATATATACATATTCTAATAAAAACGATTTAAGAAGGTATCTCACGGGGCCTATAGAGGCCGTCGGCGTGGCCTTCCTGGCTAGTATCCCGAGTTGTTAATTAAAAAATAGAAATTATAGAAAAATAAGAAAAGAAAAAACAAAAAACAAATCAATAAACAAACAAAGAATGAAAAGGGAAAGATAGAGCGAAAAGATTTAATTAAATAATTAATTAAAAAATAATTAGAAATATACGTAACGAAATATTGATAAAAAAATAAACAAAATAAAAAAGTTAAATCACTATGTTCGAACAGCGTGGAAAAGCGAACGTGAAAATCAAAAAATAAATGAAAAAAGCGAGGGTGCAACACGAGGACTTCCCAAGAGGTCACCCATCCTAGTACTACTCTCGCCCAAGCACGCTTAACTACTGAGTTCTGAGGGGATCCGGTGCACTAGTGCTGGTATGATCACAACAATCTAAATTTGGTACGCATTTCTACTTAACCTCTGTGACTAAACAAAAGAAAGTTCCCGCAAGGCACGATATGGGCCATCGGCGGGGCCCGCCTTACTAATAGCCCTTGATGTTAATTAAAATAAATAGAAATTATAGAAAACAAGAAAGGAAAAATAAAAATAAAAAATAAAATGAATAAATAAATAAAACCAGGGAACAGGGAAAGATCGAGTGAAAAGATTTAATTAAATAATTAATTATAAATTAATTATAAATATACTTAACGAAATATAGATTAAAGAAAAGCAAAATAAAAAAGTTAAATCACTATATTGGAACCTCGTGGAATAGCGAACGTAGAAATTAAAATATAAAGTGAAAAAGTTAGGGTGCAACACGAGGACTTCCCATCCTAGTACTACTCTCGCCCAAGCTCGCCTAACTATGGAGTTCTGTGGGATCCGGTGCACTAGTGTTGGTATGATCGCATCCATCCAAGATTGCTTTGCCTTCCTACTTAAACGCTGGGACTAACAAAGAAGGTATCTCACGGGGCCCGAAAAAAAGCGAGGGTGCAACACGAGGACTTCCCAGGAGGTCACCCATCCTATAGTACTACTCTCGCCCAAGCACGCTTAACTGGGCCCTTCTGATGGGATCCAGTGCACTAGTGCTGGTATGATCGCACCAATCCAAGTTGCTTCGCCTTCCCACTTAAACGCTGGGACTAAAATAAGGAAGGGCTCACACGATGCCCGCTAGGGGCCATCGGCGTGGCCTTCCTGGCTAGTATCCCGAGATGTCAATTAAAAAATAGAAATTATAGAAAAATAAGGAAAGAAAAAAAGAAAAAACAAAATTAATAAACAAACAAAGAATGAAAAGGGAAAGATAGAGCGAAACGATTTAATTAAATAATTAATTAAAAAATAATTATAAATATACGTAACGAAATATTGATAAAAAATAAACAAAATAAAAAAGTTAAATCACTATGTTCGAACAGCGAGGAATAGCGAACGTGAAATTCAAAAAATACAAAAAATAAACGAGAAAAAGCGAGGGTGCAACACGAGGACTTCCCAAGAGGTCACCCATCCTATAGTACTACTCTCGCCCAAGCACGCTTAACTGGGCCCTTCTGATGGGATCCAGTGCACTAGTGCTGGTATGATAGCACCAATCCAAGGTTGCTTCGCCTTCCCACTTAAACGCTGGGACTAAAATAGGAAGGGCTCTCACGATGCCCGCTAGGGGCCATCGGCGTGGCCTTCCTGGCTAGTATCCCGAGATGTCAATTAAAAAATAGAAATTATAGAAAAATAAGGAAAGAAAAAAAAAAAAAAAACAAAATTAATAAATAAACAAAGAATGAAAAGGGAAAGATAGAGCGAAACGATTTAATTAAATAATTAATTAAAAATAATTATAAATATACGTAACGAAATATTGATAAAAAATAAACAAAATAAAAAAGTTAAATCACTATGTTCGAACAGCGTGGAATAGCGAACGTGAAAATCAAAAAATAAATGAAAAAATGCAAGAGTACAACACGAGGACTTCCCAGGTGGTCACCGTTCCTAGTACTACTCTCGCCCAAGCACGCTTAACTGCGGAGTTCTGATGGGATCCGGTGCACTAGTGCTGGTATGATCGCACCCGTCCGAAGTAGGTACACCTTTCTACTTAACCTCTGTGACTAAGCAAAAGAACGCTCCCGCAAGGCACGCTATGGGCCATCGGCGGGGCCCCGCCTTACTAATAGCCCTTGATGTTAATTAAAATAAATAGAAATTATAGAAAAACAAGAAAAGGAAAATAAAAATGTATAACAAAATGAATAAATAAATAAAACCAGAGAACAGGGAAAGATCGAGTGTAACATCCTAGTATCATTCACTTGCACCCTCGCCTTTTTTCGGGCCCCGTGAGATACCTTCTTTGTTAGTCCTAGCATTTAAGTAGGAAGGCAAAGCAATTTTGGATGGATGCAATCATACCAACACTAGTGCACCGGATCCCACAGAACTCCACAGTTAAGTGAGCTTGGGCGAGAGTAGTACGAGGATGGGAAGTCCTCGTGTTGCACCCTTACTTTTTCACTTTATATTTTAATTTCTACGTTCGCTATTCCACGAGGTTCCAATATAGTGATTTAACTTTTTTATTTTGCTTTTCTTTTAATCTATATTTCGTTAAGTATATTTATAATTAATTTATAATTAATTATTTAATTAAATCTTTCCCTGTTACCTGGTTTTATTTATCTATTCATTTTGTTTTTTATTTTTATTTTTCCTTTTCTTGTTTTTCTATAATTTTTATTTATTTTAATTAACATCAAGGGCTATTAGTAAGGCGGGCCCCGCCGACGGCCCATAGCGTGCAGGGAACTTTCTTTTGTTTAGTCACAGTGGTTAAGTAGAAATGCGTACCAAATTTAGATTGTTGCGATCATACCAGCACTAGTGGATATAGGTGACCTTGTGTAAGGGTGCAACACGAGGGAATGAAGCAGATCAACATACTAGTGATATGAAAAAATTTCGTCCCGAAATAGAAATTTAAATAATAAACATGGAATAATTAATTTATACCTGCTTAGGATTTGAGAAAAATATTCAATATTTATTTTTTAACTTTTTTGTTTATTAAGACGTGATAAATCACTATAGAGTAGTACTAGGATGGCCCATAACGTGCCTTGCGAGAGCTTTCTTTTGTTTTAGTCACAGAGGTTAAGTAGAAAGGCGTACCTATTTTGGACGGGTGCGATCATACCAGCACTAGTGCACAGGATCCCATCAGAACTCCGCAGTAAAGCGTGCTTGGGTGAGAGTAGTACTAGGAACGGTGACCTCCTGGGAAGTCCTCGTGTTGCACTCTCGCATTTTTTTTCATTTATTTTTTGATTTTTCACGTTCGCTATTCCACGCTGTTCGAACATAGTGATTTAACTTTTTTATTTTGTTTATTTTTTATCAATATTTCGTTACGTATATTTATAATTGTTTTTTAATTAATTATTTAATTAAATCGTTTCGCTCTATCTTTCCCTTTTCATTCTTTGTTTGTTTATTCATTTGTTGTTTTCTTTTTTCTTTTCTTATTTTTCTATAATTTCTATTTTTTTAATTGACATCTCGGTATACTAGCCAGGAAGGCCACGCCGACGGCCCCTAGTGGGCCCCGCGAGATACCATCATTGTTAGTCCCAGCGTTTAAGTAGGAAGGCAAATCAATCTTGGATGGGTACGATCATACCAACACTAGTGCACCGGATCCCACAGAACTCCACAGTTAAGCGAGCTTGGGCGAGAGTAGTACTAGGATGGGAAGTCCTCGTGTTGCACCCTTACTTTTTCCCTTTATATTTTAATTTTTACGTTCGCTATTCCACGAGGTTCGAATATAGTGATTTAACTTTTTATTTTGCTTATTTTTTATGATTATACCAGCACAAAAAAATACTAACAATAATAAACATTAAAATAGATGGTATCCCTAATAAATATATGAGTAATTAATCTGTGACTAGATATTTAATAAAAAAGTCCTCTTGTTGGATCCGGTGCACTAGTGTTAGTATGATCGCACCCATCCAAGATTGATTTGCCTCCCTACTTAAACGCTGGGACTAACAAAGATGGTATTTCGCGGGGCCCGCTAGGGGCCGTCGGCGTGGCCTTCCTGACTAGTATCCCGAGATGTCAATTAAAAGAAAGAAAAACAAAAAACAAAATGAATAGACAAATAATACCTGGGAATGATAAGGGAAAGATAGAGCGAAACGATTTAATTAAATAATTAATTAAAAAATAATAATAAATATACATAATGAAATATTGATAAAAAATAAACAAAATAAAAAAGTTAAATCACTATATTCGAATCTCATGGAATAGCGAACCTGAAAATCAAAAAATAAATGAAAAAAAGCGAGGGTGCAACACGAGGACTTCCCAGGATGTCACCCATCCTAGTACTACTCTCGCTCAAGCACGCTTGACTGCGGAGTTCTGATGGGATCCGGTGCACTAGTGCTGGTATGATCGCACCCGTCCGAAGTAGGTACGCCTTTCTACTTAACCTCTGTGACTAAGCAAAAGAAAGCTCCCGCAAGACATGCTATGGGCCATCGGCGGGGCCCGCCTTACTAATAGCCCTTGATGTTAATTAAAATAAACAGAAATTATAGAAAAACAAGAAAAGGAAAAATAAAAATAAAAAACAAAATGAATAAATAAATAAAACCAGGGAACATGGAAAAATCGAGTGAAAAGATTTAATTAAATAATTAATTATAAATTAATTATAAATATACTAAACAAAATATTGATTAAAAGAAAAGCAAAATAAAAAAGTTAAATCACTATATTGGAACCTCGTGGAATAGCGAACGTAGAAATTAAAATATAAAGTGAAAAAGTAAGGGTGCAACACGAGGACTTCCCATCCTAGTACTACTCTCGCCCAAGCTCGCTTAACTGTGGAGTTCTGTGGGATCCGGTGCACTAGTGTTGGTATGATCGCACCCATCTAAGATTGCTTTGCCTTCCTACTTAAACGCTGGGACTAACAAAGAAGGTATCTCGCGGGGTCCGCTAGAGGCCGTCGGCGTGGCCTTCCTGGCTAGTATCCCGAGATGTTAATTAAAAAATAGAAATTATAGAAAAATAAGAAAAGGAAAAAGAAAAAAAACAAAATGAATAGACAAACAAAACCTGGGAATGAACAGGGAAAGATAGAGCGAAACGATTTAATTAAATAATTAATTAAAATTAATAATAAATATATGTAACTAAATATAGATAAAAATAAATAAAATAAAAAAGTTAAATCATTATGTTTGAACAGCGTGGAATAGCGAACGTAAAAATCAAAAAATAAATGAAAAAAGCAAGAGTGCAACACGAGGACTTCCCAGGAAGGAGGTCACCCATCCAAGTACCACTCTCGCCCAAGCTCGCTTAACTGTGGAGTTCTGTGGGATCCGGTGCACTAATGCTGGTATGATCGCACCTGTCCAAGGTAGGTACATCTTTCTACTTAACTTCTGTGATTAAACAAAAGAAAGCTCTCGCAGGGCACGCTATGGGCCATCAGGATTGATTTGCCATAAGTTAAATATTTTGCACTAGAGGTTAAGAAAAGGAAAAATAAAAATAA
The DNA here is from genome assembly GCA_038442645.1 of Agave tequilana. NCBI lineage: Eukaryota > Viridiplantae > Streptophyta > Magnoliopsida > Asparagales > Asparagaceae > Agave > Agave tequilana. The sequence goes on along the minus strand of JAVJIF010019919.1, from coordinate 12,583 downwards.
AAAACAAAATGAATAAATAAATAAAACCAGGGAATAGGGAAAGATCGAATGAAAAGATTTAATTAAATAATTAATTATAAATATACTTAACGAAATATAGATTAAAAGAAACGCAAAATAAAAAAGTTAAATCACTATATTGGAACCTCGTGGAATAGCGAACGTAGAAATTAAAATATAAAGTGAAAAAGTAAGGGTGCAACACAAGGACTTCCCATCCTAGTACTACTCTCGCCCAAGCTCGCTTAACTGTGGAGTTCTGTGGGATCCGATGCACTAGTGTTGGTATGATCGCATCCATCCAAGATTGCTTTGACTTCTTACTTAAACGCTGGGACTAACAAAGAAGGTATCTCACGGGGCCCGCTAGGTGCCGTCGGCGTGGCCTTCTTGGCTAGTATCCCGAGTGTTGGCCCAAAGGCCTATCACCCTAGTTTTGATGATGATCAACTCATGAAGTTATGTTTACTAATGATCTTGTGTTTAATTAGTGACAGATTCATTATCAAGATCTTAGTAGGTGCATAGCTCAACAATGGATAAAATGTCAAGATTTGGAGCTAGGACGGTGTGATCCAAGGAGCTTTTGGATCAAGCTTGGACCAAGTCAAGAAGATGAGAAGCCTTCAAGTGAAGACTTCAAGAAGATGAAGACTTGTGTCTAGGTATAAGATTTAGTTTTTGTTTTTAGATAAAATGTAAAGGATAGAATAGTTGATGGATTGCTCAAGTAGATATATCACACACACACTCTTGATTTAATTGTCTTTTCATAAAAGAATTTTTAGTTTAGAAAAGACTTTTCATTTTGGTAAAAGATTTTTCATTTGACAAAATATCAATTGGATTTTGGTATTTCTCATATACATATCTTTAACCAAAACCAAGTTTTATGCTTAATGTCAAAAACATAGATATTTCATCTTATGTGTGTAGAGGATCATATCCATACACACTATGCTTTAATAGAATTCAAATATCTAGTTTTTGTATTTAAAGGAGTTTTGGAAAATACAAGTTTTCATTTGAGCCAATATTTTCCTACTTACAAAAATAGTCCAATCTTTTATAACATGCCTTGATTTTGTACAAGCATGTTTGTTTATCAAAGTATATTGGTAAAACTATTTTTGTAGATTTTCTGAGTATTTATGGGATTTTATTTGAACCAAAAAGAACAACTTTCAAATCTCAGTTTTTCTGTGTTTCAGGCTTCAGCGGTCGACCTGACGGTCGACCGAGTCTGAAGTCGGCTAACTGGATGGGTCGACCGACGTGCACAGACATGCACGCCTTTACTGGCAGATGGCCGGTCGCCCGACACAGTCGACCGGAACTGAGAGCAGTGCTCTATGTTCTTTTGGGTCGACCGGGCGGTCGACCGGAGGCTCCAACGGTCGGATTTTTGACCGTTGGCGGTCGACCGGGCAGTCGACCGATAGGTCTGACAGACCCCAACGGCTAGTTTCTGGTAGCCTATATAAATGGATGTTTGGTCATTATTTTGAGCCAAGATTTTGGAGAAGTTCTTAGGCCAGTTTTTCCTACTCTTTTCAGAAGTTTTTCTCCACATATTTGAGAGCAAATATTTCCAATCAAAAGGAAAGTTTTATCAAGAGTGTTTAAAGAGATTTCTTGAGTTTTTCACCATAGCTTCTTTCCTTGCTTTCTTACAATCACTTGAGCTATCCATTGTCTATTTATCCATAGGATTGTGTTGTGAGAGTTTTCATTTGGTGATCAAGTGTTTAGATCACCAAGAGATCTTTTCTTGTTTTTTGAGGAAACGGGCAAGTGTGCTCGTGGTGGTTTAGAGTTCGGTTGCGAACTCTTTGGTTTGAGGTGCGGCCTCGGCAAGCTTGTGGGGCTTGCGTGTGTACGGGACTAGGGAGTCCGAGGGATTGTAGGTGTTGCGGCACCGAGGAGAGATCCATTGGGATCTTGCATAGTGGAAATCCTTCATGTGTCGAAGGCGGGGATGTAGAGCAAGGGTGCTCGAACCTCGAAACAAACCCTTTGTGTTTGCGATTGCCATTTCTCTCTCTCTCTTGTTGGCCCAAGAGGTTACACTCTCCAATTGTTTTGTGTTTTGATGATGACAAACCAAATATGAGCTATTTGGTACTAATGATTTGTTCAAGATAAGTTTCAGGTTTTGTACCATGTTTGGAGACCATTCGCTTAGCTATTACAAGAACTTCTAAGTTCCACAAAGTAAGGAAGGCATAATTGCACATCAAGGAAGGATCATAGAAGAGAAGGCTCTAGCAAAGGCATTGGATGGCTCAAAGACTTGAAGATGGCACAAGAAGTCTTCAAGTATTTTATTTTCAGTTTATAGTATGTTAAAGAATAGTGGATAGGTTTTGAAGTTCTACCACACACGTTTTTTTTGTGCACATGTTTATTCCAAAATGTTTTCTAATAATTTATACAAAAATATGTTGTATACAAGATTTTGCCTACATTTATATCTTTATGTTTTATAATAATCTATGTTCAAAAGTATTTTTGTCAAAATTAAATTCCCCTTAGATTTCTTTTCTAATCCTGTTTTTTGGCCTGGACCAGTCGACCGGACCAATGTCAGGTTTGGTCGGTCGACCATCCCAGTCGACTGGGGAACTGGCAGGTGCACGTATCCGTGTGCATGTCTGCCAGTCGACCGTGCAGTCGACCGACTGTAAGCAACTTTGCTCTCGGTTGAAATCGGTCGACCGGGCAGTCGACCGTTGGCCTGCAACGGTCATAATTTTGAAGAAGCGGTCGACGGGCGGTCGACCGACAGAGCCATTGAACAGTAACAGGCAGTTTTAATGAGCTATTTTATTTCGTCTTTTGTGTTTTAAAATTTGAATTAAGGATTTATTTCAAATCTAATATTACTTAATTAGCCTTAAGTTTGTTTTATCTCTTAACCTAGCCCTCTCCTATAAATAGGGGTGATTGGGGAGAGATTCATTACAACAATTATTGCTAGAAAAATTCAAAAGTTTAAGGCATTCAAAAGAGCTTGTTTCTTGGTTTTTGTGCTGAAATTCTCTTTGATTTTCTGAAGTGTTTTGATATACTCTCTGATTTAATTTTCTTTTCACCTTACACACAAGAGCTTCATTCCTACTCAATATTCTCTAAGGACCTTTGTAAGGGAAGAGATATTTGAAAGAGAGAGTTTGTGATCTTTTGACTACCAAGGAAATTACTTGTATTGAGATTGTGGAGTTGGGTACTCCATTGTAATTGAGATCTTTATGATAGTGGAAGTAGCTAGAATCCTTCTGGGGAAGGCGGGGAAGTAGAGCTGGGTGCTCGAACCTCGATAACATATCTTTGTGTTTGCGATTGATTTACTTTCCCTTGCAATTACTTCTTGCTTTTGATTGTCATTGCAATATTCATCATCATTCATCTTGTCAATCATTATCACATACAACAAGGTTGCATTGCGCACCTCTAACTCATTTTACGAGGAAGCCGGAGGAAGGAGTTCAGAGCCCTTAATAGGGAATTCGGCTCTTAGTCTTATTTTGGGAGATTGTTTCATTCATCTCATTATTCATCTAATTTTTAAATTGCCCATTGATTAGCATCATCACCTATTCACCCCCCCTCTAGATGATTTTCATCTCTCTTGTTTATATCTTGCATTCAATTATTGTGTCTATCTTTACTTGCATGATATATTCTTTTATATGCTTAATTGATATACTTGCGTGGGATTGTTTGCTAACACTTGTATTCAACCAAGAGAGCCAAAGCGGCACCTCAACCCATTCAAGGGGAATCTAGAGGAGTTTGTCCAGAGCCCTTCACGGGTAATTCGGCAACACTCTTGTGTTACACATAGTGTTTAGCATAAAAGTTTAATTAGGTCATTATTGTATTTAATTCCGCATCATTTGGCATTAAGTGATCATTAGATTAGCCAACACCTATTCACCCCCCCTCTAGGTGTTATTTCAATTGGTATCAGAGCTAGTGCTCTTGATTTGGGTCTAACAACCTAAGAGTTAAAGATCCTCATTTTAGGCTAATCACAATATTTTGTACACACACCATGGACTTCATGTCACCACCCATTTTTGACATTCTTAACATCCAAATTTGGAAGGTTAAGATGTCTATGTACCTCAAGGCCCTAGGCATTCATGTATATCTTGATACATTTAATGATTCATATATTAATAATAGCAAGTATATTGAGGCTAATGCAAAAGCCCTTCATGCTTTAAAATCAACCCTAAATGATGAATATTTATCTAGGATTTCTAATGTTGATTCGGCTTTTGTAGCTTGGAATATCATCACCTCCCTTGGCGAAAAGGATTTATATTATGCCGGGAGTGATTCGGATGTTGGAAGCGACACCTCCAACGCATGCTTTATGGTCCAAGGGATGACCCCCTTGAGGTAACTACCGAATCCGAGGTAGATGAGAATGAAAATGTTATGTCATATGATGAGCTCACTACATTTTGCCAATTATTGCTTGAGAAATATGACATGATTAAGAAAGATAATAAAAATTTGAAAAAGAACATTGCTTGCATGCATAAAGAACATGATTCTTTTAGAGATAACATTGCATGCTTAGAAAAGGAAAATAAAGATTTGAAAAATAAGAATGTTTCCTTGCTTTCAAAATTGAATGATTTATGTGAAGGAAACACTAGTTTGAAAAATGATATTGGTTTGGTGGAAAAACAAAAGGAAGTTGTTTTTCAAGAAAATAAATCTTTGAAAAGAAAAATTTGTGAAAAAGAAAAGGAAAATGTTTGTAAAAAGAATAAGAAAAATGATTCTTTATCTCATCATGCTTTACATGCCACCACTAATGAGATTAAAGATTTGAAAATAAATGGATAATTTGAGTTCAACTTTGAACTCTTGTGCATTTAATCATACTAGATTGGAATCTTTGTTTCAAAAGAAACAAGTTCCATATGTTCATGCACATTCACATCATGCACATGCTTATGTTGCACACCATGATCATACACCCACACATAAGCATACTAAGGTGTACACATGTACACATTGTGGCCGCAAAGGCCATTTAGCAAAGTTTTGTTATGATAGATTGCATCATTTTAATTTTGCTAAAAATAAAAATGTTTGGGTTCCTTACAAGACTAACCCCAAAGGACCCAAGAAAATATGGGTACCAAAACCCCCACCTTTTGCTTTTGATGTAGGTGAGGGCTCTCACAAAACGTGAGAGGATTGGTGCCTTGGTAGTGGATGCATATGGATTGAATGGACACACTTTTGACGCATCACTATCAAGGAAGTTTGGTGGGATGACCACCATAATTGGAGCTTTGGAGTTGGTAACAATCTCTAAACTCCTATTTTATTTATGTACATGCTTTTATTTTCATAATATCATATAGCATGTTCATGTTTTGTTTGATTTGTGATTCATGTGGTATTTACATGCTTAAGACATAGAATAAGTCAAACTTGCATTTATACATATACAAATAGTGAATTACAATTGATTCATATATAATTGAACTTCATGCTCCTTTGTATCCACTTTATGCATATGTATAGACTAGTTTTGATGATTCTCTTTTATACATGTTTTGCCAATTTTATGTTCCACTTCATGTATATGCATGTTTAATTCAAATCTAATAAATATACATGTATACCCGTGAGTCTCTTGCTTTCATGCAAATACATTTAATAGACTCTTTTATATTTGGGATATGTATGCATATTGTTAGAATTGGATAAATCATACATATGCCTAGAAGTTTATTGTTAAATGAAAAATTGTATTTTCAAGATTTGTTTTTGATAAAATGTTATTCATGTTTGATGTGAGCTTCATTGATTATTTTCATGAAATTACTAATTACATGATGCTTGTACACTCACATTTTTTTGATATGATTGTCATGACTATGCTTCATGTACACATTTTATGAGTTTTATAGATCTTGAGTGACAACTTTGTGTATCTAGTTATGTTTATGAAAACATATGATTTAATGTATTTGAAGGATCTTTAACTAGTTGTTCAAAAACTATTTTATACTAGTTATTTATTCTTCAAATAGTTTATAAGATATACACATGATTCTATTTTTTTTAATCATATGGATAAATTCTTTTGTGTTTTCAATATTTGATGCTTCATGATTTGAATATTAGTTTAAGTGTTAATTTTTGTCAACACTAGGATTTATACTTGTACACATTGTGGGCCACAAATAAATCTATATATGATTGGGTTTGATTGCTTATTTGTGCCCATTAGGTGTGCTAGTATAGCCTAGTTTTGATGATCCATACATTCTTAAACTTGTATTCCTTTTAGATTTGTGTTATGATCATGTGCTTTCATTTCATGTATATGTTTATTTTGCCAAACTTTAAGATATACATGTATACCTCTTGAGTCATTTGCCTTTCATGCAAATTTATATATATATGGACTCAATTGTGTTTAGGGATATGTATGTATACTTCTTGTGTTGTCAAAACATGCATATATTTTGAAATATAAATACTTTTTAATAAAAAATTTGTGATGATTTTTATGTTTTCAAAATTTATGATAATTTTCATATTGTCTCATTTAAAGGAATATTGAGCTTTATTGCCATTTTCATGATGCCATGTTCCAAATAACACTAGTACACTGACTTCTTTTGAATATATTCTCATGAGTATGATTTCATGAGTTTTATATGGACTTTATGGATATTAGAGTGTTTTAGTGCCATGTGATTTACACATATTTCATGAAAATACTTTTATTTTATTCCTTGATTGAAGGATTTCGTACTAGTTTTTCAAACATTTTCATTTAACTAGTTCAAATTCTTCATATGGTAGAGTATATGATAAGCTTACTCTTCAATTGGTATCAATATGATTTTTTATATACTCATATTTTGATTGTATGTATGAATGCTTTCAAATTTAAATTATATCAATTTCTATTGGTATTATCTTTTCATACATATATGTGATCTATTTGTGCTTGATTTACAATTGATTCACACTCTTAAAGCACAATGTATATGCTAAGCTTAATTCAATTTTCAATTGGTAATTTTTTTTTAAGCTTATGCAATATGTTTTCAAAATTGATATAAAAATAAAAAATTATGTTAACTTGATATCTCAAAATGTGTTTTATTAAGAAAGTTCAAAATTTTGTTTGAATAAGAAAAATGTTTTTGAGTTGTATTGCCTATATGCAAGGAGAGCTTAACATCTCTCCCACATATAGATTCATGTTGAGTGTATTATATATTGAGGAGCTTGACAACTCTTATTTATATGGTACACGTGTGTAGGGGGAGCTTCACATCTCCTCTTATGCATTACATAATATGTGTTATGTGAATTGGGGCTTATCATCCCTTCTTCATGTAATGCATATGTGTAGGAAAGTTAACTTAGCGTCTTCCTCTTGATGAATGTATATCGCATATAACCTTTATTGATTGATTTATGCTTACCCCTTATTGATCTCTTTGGTTATGACAAAAGGGGGAGAAAATGTATTTGTTTTGTTTTTACTTTGAACCCTTTGTTGATGATTGACAAAAAGGGGGAGAAGTATTTGAGATATATGCATGTTTTCATTGCTTAAGGGGGAGAAGTATTTGTCTTCCTTGCTTAGTTATGCATATATGTTTTGTATTGCAAATAGGAGAAAAAGAATTTGTCATGTTTTATCTCCATACATTGCATACATATTTATGTGCTTTCATTGCATATATTATTGTTTATTTGTTATGCATGAGTTAAGGGGGAGCTTCTTTGAAGCTTTACTTTAATCCATGCATATATAACTTCATGAGTTTTGTCATCATCAAAAAGGGGAGATTGTTGGCCCAAAGGCCTATCACCCTAGTTTTGATGATGATCAACTCATGAAGTTATGTTTACTAATGATCTTGTGTTTAATTAGTGACAGATTCATTATCAAGATCTTAGTAGGTGCATAGCTCAACAAAGGATAAAATGTCAAGATTTGGAGCTAGCACGGTGTGATCCAAGGAGCTTTTGGATCAAGCTTGGACCAAGTCAAGAAGATGAGAAGCCTTCAAGTGAAGACTTCAAGAAGATGAAGACTTGTGTCTAGGTATAAGATTTAGTTTTTGTTTTTAGATAAAATGTAAAGGATAGAATAGTTGGTGGATTGCTCAAGTAGATATATCACACACCACACACACTCTTGATTTAATTGTCTTTTCATAAAAGAATTTTTAGTTTAGAAAAGACTTCATTTTGGTAAAAGATTTTTCATTTGACAAAATATCAATTGGATTTTGGTATTTCTCATATACATATCTTTAACCAAAACCAAGTTTTATGCTTAATGTCAAAAACATAGATATTTCATCTTATGTGTGTAGAGGATCATATCCATACACACTATGCTTTAATAGAATTCAAAATATCTAGTTTTTGTATTTAAAGGAGTTTTGGAAAATACAAGTTTTCATTTGAGCCAATATTTTCCTACTTACAAAAATAGTCCAATCTTTTATAACATGCCTTGATTTTGTGCAAGCATGTTTGTTTATCAAAGTATATTGGTAAAACTATTTTTGTAGATTTTCTGAGTATTTATGGGATTTTGTTTTTTTGTGTTTCAGGCTTCAGCGTCGACCTGACGGTCGACCGAGTCTGAAATCGGCCGACCGATGGGTCGACTGACGTGCACAGACGTGCATGCCTTGACCTGGCAGATGGCCGGTCGTCCGACACAGTCGACCGAACTGAGAGCAGTGCTCTCTGTTCTTTTGGGTCGACCGGGCGGTCGACCGGAGGCTCCAACGGTCGGATTTTTGACCGTTGGCGGTCGACCGGGCGGTCGACCTATAGGTCTGACAGACCCCAACGGCTAGTTTCTGGCAGCCTATATAAATGGGGGTTTGGTCATTATTTGAGCCAAGATTTTGGAAAAGTTCTTAGGCCAGTTTTTCGTACTCTTTTCAGAAGTTTTTCTCCACATATTTGAGAGCAAATATTTCCAATCAAAAGGAAAGTTTTATCAAGAGTGTTTAAAGAGATTTCTTGAGTTTTTCACCATAGCTTCTTTCCTGCATTCTCACAATCACTTGAGCTATCCATTGTCTATTTATCCATAGGATTGTGTTGTGAGAGTTTTCATTTGGTGATCAAGTGTTTAGATCACCAAGAGATCTTTTCTTGTTCTTTGAGGAAACGGGCAAGTGTGCTCGTGGTGGTTTAGAGTTCGGTTGCGAACTCTTTGGTTTGAGGTGCGGCCTCGGCAAGCTTGTGGGGCTTGCGTGTGTACGGGACTAGGGAGTCCGAGGGATTGTAGGTGTTGCGGCACCAAGGAGAGATCCATTGGGATCTTGCATAGTGGAAATCCTTCGTGTGTCGAAGGCGGAGATGTAGAGCAAGGGTGCTCGAACCTCGAAACAAACCCTTTGTGTTTGTGATTGCCATCTCTCTCTCTCTCTCTCTTGTTTATATCTTGCATTCAATTATTGTGTCTATCTTTACTTGCATGATATATTCTTTTATATGCTTAATTGATATACTTGCGTGGGATTGTTTGCTAACACTTGTATTCAACCAAGAGAGCCAATGCGGCACCTCAACCCATTCAAGGGGAATCTAGAGGAGTTTGTCCAGAGCCCTTCACGGGGAATTCGGCAACACTCTTGTGTTACACATAGTGTTTAGCGTAAAAGTTTAATTAGGTCATTATTGTATTTAACTCCGCATCATTTGGCATTAAGTGACCATTAGATTAGCCAACACCTATTCACCCCCCCTCTAGGTGTTATTTCACGAGATGTCAAATTAAAAATAGAAATTATAGAAAAAAAGGAAAGAAAAAAGAAAAAAACAAATTAATAAACTAACAAAGAATGAAAAGGGAAAGATAGAGCGAAACGATTTAATTAAATAATTAATTAAAAAATAATTATAAATATACGTAATGAAATATTGATAAAAAATAACCAAAATAAAAAAGTTAAATCACTATATTCGAATCTCGCTTTTGCCATAATTGAGGTTGATATATCGAAAGTGGACTAACAAAGATGGTATCTCGCGGGGCTAGAGCAAAAGGCCCCTATTTCGCTCTATATTTCGTTAATTTCTTTTGTTTGTCTAGTCAAACGTCCCACTTTTTATTTCACTCGAATATACTTATTTAATTAATTAAAATTTAATCAAATAAAATTAAAAAAGAATTACTTCACGAACATATTGTCAAAATGAATAACCAGAGGACAACCCAGGAGGTCACCCATCCTACTAACGAAAAAGATAACTTAATTTATTTACTAGGATGGGTGACCTCCTGGGAAGTCCTCGGATTGGTTTGCCTTCTAATGGATTGCTAACATGAATCTAATGCTAAACAAAATATCCCATTCTAGTACTACTCTCGCCCAAGCTAGTATCATTCACTTGCACCCTTACGACGCCCAAATTCCTATATAGTTCACGAGATGTCAATTTACATCAGAACTCCAGCGTTTTTTAATTCGGGCTAATTCTTTTTCCTTTTCTTGATGTTAATTATCTCGTGAGAAACTTTTTTATTTTGTATCAATAATTACTAGGATAGGGAAGGCACAGATGAAAAGATTTTGAACGGGTGAAAAAAGTTAAATCCTGTGCACCCATCACTCTTGGATGGGTGCGATCATACCAACACTAGTGCACCGGATCCCACAAAACTCCACAGTTAAGCGAGCTTGGCGAGAGTTGTACTAGGATGGGAAGTCCTTGTGTTGCACCCTTACTTTTTTCCCTTTATTTTTTATCAATACGTTCGCTATTCCACGAGGTTCGAATATAGTGATTTAAATTTTTTATTTTGCTTTTTTTTATCTATATTTTGTTAAGTATATTTATAATTAATTTATAATTAATTATTTAATTAAATCCTTTCACTCGATCTTTCCCTTTCCCTGGTTTTATTTATTTATTCATTTTGTTTTTTATTTTCTTTTCCTTTTCTTGTTTTTCTATAATTTCTATTTATTTTAATTAACATCAAGGGCCATTAGGAAGGTGGGCCCCACCGATGGCCATAGCGTGCCTTGCGAGAGCTTTCTTTTGTTTTAGTCACAGAGGTTAAGTAGAAAGGCGTACTTATTTTGGACGGGTGCGATCATACTAGCATAGTGCACAGGATCCATCAGAACTCCGCAGTAAAGCGTGCTGGGTGAGAGTAGTACTAGGATGGGTGACCTCCTGGGAAGTCTTTCGTGTTGCACCCTCGCTTTTTTTAATCGTTTCGTTCTATCATTCCCTGTTCATTCTTTGTTGTTATTCTTTTTGTTTTTTGTTTTTCTTGTTCCTTTTCTTATTTTCTATAATTTCTATTTTTTTAATTGACATCTCGGAATACTAGCCAGAATATATACATCTTAACCTTTCCAGCGATTAAATATTCCACCCTCGCTTTTTTTCAAAAAAGTAGGTCACCCATGAGAATGTAACTATATGGGATGTTAATTCAAAGATGGGTACTTTTTCTGGGTGGGTGCTAGGATAGCTTCACTTTTTTCTATAATCTTTAACATCTCATGGGTGACCTACTAAACGCTGGGACTAAGTTCCATATCATATATCTGTGAGATAACTTAATATATCCGCGTTGCACCCTCGCTAGTAACATAGTGATTTCTTTATACTTAACCCTTGAGCAAGTTTAAATTATTCAGAATTATTCGCGAACCTTTGCGGAGTTCTGATGGGATCCGGTGCACTAGTGCTGGTATGTCGCACCTGTCCGAAGTAGGTACGCCTTTCTACTTAAGTTCACATCACGTTACGTATATCAATATTTTATACCCCGGGCCTACCCAATGCATCCAGTAAACATTTCTTTTAATCTATTTTATAATAACATACGCAAAGTACGCTCGGGTTTTAACCATTCTAGTAACACTAGGAAATATAAATCATAAGTCACAGGGGATCTCGCAGGGCCCGCAGTTAAAGTGGTCATCACGAGCCTTCCTTCAACACATATTTTCATTATTTTATTTATTTTTTATCTATATGTAGTTACATATATTTATTATTAATTATAAATAAAAAATATATTAGTATTTATCAATAGAAATTATAGAAAAACATTGCCAATTAGGAATTTTAAGGCTTTGCGATATAATACAATAACAAATAATTAATTAAACAAGTCCCTACACTAGTGCCTTGCGAGAGTTTTTGATGGATCGCACATGAAAATCCAAGATTGTACCAAATGAGCTTTCTTTGGTATCCTTCCTAATGGCCCTTGATGTAATTAAAATAATTGAAATTATATAAAAAAAGAAAAGGAAAAATAAAAATAAAAAACAAAATGAAAAATAAATAAAACCAGGGAACAGGGAAAGATCGAGTGAAAAGATTTAATTAAATAATTAATTATAAATTAATATAAATATACTAACTTAACGAAATATAGATAAAAAAGAGAAAAAAAAAAAGTTAAATCACTATATTCGAACTCGTGGAATAGCGAACGTAGAAATTAAAATATAAAGGGAAAAAGTAAGGTGCAACACGAGGACTTTCCATCCTAGTACTACTCTCGCCCAAGCTCGCTTAA
>JAVJIF010019918.1:0-54309 GCA_038442645.1 Agave tequilana | reverse complement strand
TTTTTTTTGCCCTTGGCTCCTTGCTAATATTGACTAGCGAATGACATTTAAAAGGCGCATCTCCACTCTGTCCACGCTGTTTTGATTGTGTTGGAGTTGTGCCCATGCATATGTTGATAGTTTATGTCTAAAGGTAACAGAAGCAACTATTTGGCTCCAACTCTCCTTAAATTATAGTGCATTCGTGATTCATTAAAACATCAGTTAATGCTGAATTTTGTGAGACAATCACTTTATCCTAAAGCTTAAGCTGCTGGTTGTAGATAACAATGCATATGGAGAAAACTTAGTACTCCTCCGCACGCGAGCCTTTGCCGTAAATATGACTCACTTGTTGATGCAGAATGGATAAGGTTAATATACACTCTTAAATTGCCAAAGAATGAGGTTGGAACCCGAGACCTTCTGAAAGCTGGTGCTTCGCTTCATCAAAAGCTAAGTTCTTAGTTTCTGGATTCACAATGTATTTAAGCAAACTAAACAAATTTACTCCTAGTTATCACGTGAACAAGTTTTTAATATTTTGGCCCGAAGTCTGTCCCTTAATAAAGGCTATGGCCATGTGAACTTGCCACATAAATGTATTTTTAGCTTGTTATTTGCGTTTTCAGTTTATCTTGGAAGAAGTACCCATTGTCTTACTGTATCTTTTGCCAAATTAGTAACATGCATTGCTGGTTAGTGCTTCCTTTTTGCTCTGAAAGATCTACATTGAATGTTTTGTAAGTCTTTTAAGTGATTGCTTTTCTGAATGTTTAAACATTCCCATGCTGACTTATTTCTTACCTGCCTTGCTATGCTTTTGCCCTCATATGTTTACAAGGTTGTTCAATGGTATTTTATTAGTCTTTCTTCTATCCCTCTTAAACTCTGTTCCAACTTATTGGCATTGAGGACTTGTATCTTTTTTTAACTAGAAATACTGATGAGGTTTTGGAACCCATCCATCCCAAACCTCCATCCTTCATGGATGATTTCCAAAAAGGCGAAAAGGAAAGTTTTAGCACCCACCCATAATCTCATTAGCCAGTGCAACTTTCATGTGAGCCTTGTTTCACTATTTAAACTATTATTTGTATTTTAAAGCCCCTGTTTGTTGTCACTATAGCCTTCTGTATTCTGTGAGATCTGTTGAGTTTCCTTGATTGTCAGCAATATTCTTTACCAAAAACTATATATATACCCGCAACTTGTAGAGGTATTTACTTTATATTCGAAAAGCCTCACTATTTTCATCAAGGTGAACTTTACAAGACTAGGAATTGTAGGGCATGCTCTGGAAGGGGACTTTTCATAAAACACGTGAGATGTCACAAGTCAATTCATATCATACTTTCCTGTGATTATCTTGGCAGTCTTCAGAAACATGAAAGTTAAAATAACTCAGGGTTTTATTATAAATTTTGAACAAATTCGAAATTACAACTGTTCGGTTCCAGCGTTTGTAATATTTGGTTTCAACATCCATATATTTTCAAACAAATGTCAAATTTCAAAATTTAAAGAAATGGTTATGGGCAACGAAAAGTAGCATGTGCACTCATTCACGAACACTTGACTCGTGGGAGTGCCCTCTCGCAACGATACGAGTGGGCGAAGTGCTAAGTGCATATAAAGCGCCAATGTTCTCATTCCCGCATGTTTGCAATGCGGTGCAAGGCACCAAACTATAAACTCATTTCCTTATTTAATCCAGACAATTGAGTGGTATCAGTAATTCTTTATAACTTCTTTTGTTCTCATTTTCATACGCGGGATTATACAATTCCATGGAAGACAAATGAAATTGCACATAGTCACATAGGGTCAATGGATTATTTTCCAAATAAGCCCAAGCCCAAATGGTTTAGCAAATTTCTAACATTTATAAACAATCCAAATTAGGTGAATTAGAAGAGCATGCTCATGTTTCCCTAGAAACTATACAGGTGTGTGTTCTCTCTCTCTCTCTCTCTCCTCTCTCTCTCTCTCTGCGCGCGCGCGAGCGCGTGTGTGGGCGCGCACACAAAAATCATTTGAAAGGACATATTAGACTATTCCTCATTTTCTTTCTGGTACACTACTTTGTAATTCAATGTAAATAATCTGGTAACCGTGTAATTTTTTTAAACATATTCGTCTCATTTTTTGCTGGTATGACTTTTACTTTCTTTCTTTTTTAATTCTACAGAATCTTAATTAGAAGCTTGAGTAGAGTTCGCGTCAGCCTGGGGTAGGGTGGGATCTTTTTTATTTTAGCTTGATTTACATATCTTCATTACTTGCTTCTGTATTAAATGCATATCTCTCTTATTATAACTAGAGAATAATTGTAGCCGATCGTGGGCAAACCAACTATTGATCATTTGTTTTCATTTATTTTTGTGTGGGTCCCGCAAGTGGCCATTACCTTTTCCTTTTTGCTCTGGTTGATTGTGTGGAGCCCTGTTCTGTCCCCGGCTTTTGCACACAACAGGAGGAAAAGTTAACAAGTTAGGGCCTCACATATCTATAGACATTTAAATAATTTTGTTGTTCCATGCAACAACTTTAGATTTTTTTCAAATAGGTCCAAAACAAATAATTTTACAATTTTCCTCGAATGCAGTTTTACAATTTGAATCTCACATATTAGAAATATATCTGTATCTCAATAGCCTTTGTTAACTATTTCTAACAAGTCCTAAAACAAGTAGTTTCTCAATTTTTTCCCCAATGAATTTTCACAATTTTGTATCTCACCCATATATATATTACAATATGAGAATTAATAAGAAATGAAAATAAAATTTAGAATATAGTAATGTAACACGGGATATGATCACAATTACCTTCAATTGAGAAAGAAATTAGGGTTTTGTCAAGAACAAGGAAAAAGAGAAATTAGGGTTATAAGAAAGAATCAGATAGATTTTGGCTTCGCACCCCTTGCGCGGACTTCGCATCCCTTACACTACGGGCTTCACACCCCAATACTCAAGAGCACACTCAAGAAAATTTAACTGAAAAGTTTTAATTTAGTCATTGTCTACTAATAAAATAAGTTTGATGCTTATTTATAGGCTTTTACAAAAGAGCACTTTTAGGGGATAACTGATGTGGTACTAAATACCCATAAAAAAAGACAACTCAAAAATAAACTAAGATATGAAAAAACAATTGGCAACTGGTGATGTCCTCATCATTCCCCCCCAGGTGGGAGAACTCGACCCTATTGAGTGACGAAGCATCTCAATTGGGCCAAGGTGATGGTGGTGACAACAACACTGGTACATCATGTCAAGACCATGGTGGTGGAGCTGGTCGCTATGACGGGTCAGCTGTGAAAGATGGCAGCTCGATCAAGGCACAGAAAGTAGATCGAGGCGCATCATCCCTGCTGAAGACAGAGCTGATACCAGGATCCCATAGAGTATTCAACTCGTAAGCGATGGAAGTACTTCTCTTCATAATCCTATTGATATATGTACGCCAAGCGTGCAACTTCCTCACAGCCTCAAGATGATTCGTAATCATCACCTTACTATTAACTGCAAATTCCTGCAAAATATTATATATGGCTATGCAACAAATTTGTAGGTGTCATTACAAATTGCTATCGACCTAGTATATCATCAATATGTGCAACAGGCAAATGCGATGCAGTGGGCACCCTAGGCATAATTCCTAACGAGGGAGAATGAGAGATATGTGATACTTAGGATGACACATATCGAACTCCGCTAATGATAAACTAGACTCAGGGATAAACTCTAAATGATCAGTGAAAGAAGAAGTACTAGAGACCATCTGTTTGATCATGACAATGAACTCAGGTGACTCACTAGAATATGACTCGGTAGTAACGACCATAAAATTATATTCAGCACAAGGAAACTCGATTAACTTGCTAGGCAATGCAGGTGTACTGGACTCGACTATTTTATTCACGTCATCACTGATACTATCAGAAGACATGTGAATTTTCTCAATAATCAGTATGTCTTCAATTATATAGCAGTTTTAGAAGGAACGTGGACATCCTCAATAACCTTCGAGTCGTCAACATCATCACTAGGCGAAGTTCAACATGTTGACTCTTCGAGGGGCACTGATAATCATAATGTTCATATCTCTCATACTTAGAACACCAGGCCTTGGTATTGACTAATGTTTTGAAAGTCAAGTCTATCTTTAATGCAACATCAAAGGCCTCTCAACGGTGTCTAAATCATAGGAGCCAGTAATCACAACACACGCCTTATTTTAGATCGTAAATCCCAAACAAACCTAGTTAGAGTATCAGAATGGTGTTCTCTCACATTACTACGATGGGTTAAGTCCTTAAAATTGGTTATGTAATCCTGAACGGATATATGACCTTGACGAAGGTTTTGTAGCTGGGCTAAGAGGTTGTCTTTATAATATTGACTAGTCATGATAGCTCAAATGCAGAATCCAATAATCAAGCTGATGCAGTAGAGAATTCTAGACTCAAGTAAACTAAATGCATGTACTAAGTGAAAAATCCTAAAGGTTAAGTTCTAAATGTAAAGAAATGCACTCCTAAAATGATGAAAAGCGACAAACACTGATGCAACCACTAGATAGAAGCAAATAGTATTTCAACCAACAAATTATAGCAATCCAAATAGTAGTTGGAAGTAATTTAACAGCTAACAATTCCAGATTAAGTTAGGATATCACCTGATGGGTGAGTCGTTCACGCTCAAACACAAAATTTCTCTAAGATTTCTCGGAGAAATACCCACACTAAAGAGCTGAAATCACCTACAAAAATCCTGGACAACAGTAATTAAGAAGTAGATGGTTGCCTCGAGAACGGCGCAAATCAGGCGCGAATCGGGTCATGAACAAAATTTGGAGTCTGGACTGCTGTTGTTTTGAACTGCTGTGCTGAATATGGTAGGCGATCGAACCTCGAACCTGAATGTGAAGGCTGTAGACGCGTAATACTGATCGTCATGAATTCCAGCTTTGAAAATGGCTCGATTCACACTTGAAACGAGCCCTGAGTGGTCTTCAGAAGACTTGCATTGAATCTGAACTGTGAGTCAGGCAAGTCAACTCACTGTCAGCTCGGTTGAGTTGACTGTTCTGAGTCGGACCAAGTTAACTCAAGTGGTTCGACTCAAGTGAACCAGGTTGGTTCAGTTAGACCAGGTCTGTGGATCATATTTGGACCGGGTGGTTCAGTCAGACCAACTTCATTAACCCGATGAGGTTAAGTTATCGGGTTTCGACCCGATTACCTGACAACCCGCTGAACCCCTACTTCTCCACCCGATGCTTGCTAGGGTTCGGGGATCTAGCAGGCGGCGGCAATGGAAGTCAATCTCACAGACGGCACCAACGCGATGATCCGGCGATGACGAGGCGATCAGGTGGCGACGGAGAGATCTCTGATGAGGGCGATTGATCTTCGCTGGAAATCAGAGCACGGAGATTGATCTCCGTCGGAGAGCAAGGCCGTGCGGGGGAGATCTCCTAGAGGAGATTTGAGGGAAGAGGGGAATTCCGCCGATGAGGAGCTGATCTGGCGAGGGTTTCAGCGGTGGCAGCGGCGCGAGGTTGGTAGCGGGGTGGGTTCTGTTGGAGATGTTGATGAGGGAGATGATGATGATGAAGAGGCGGATGGTAATGAAGATCTTCGAGGTGATGGTGTCGACAGATCTGGTCGGCAGGGATGGTGGTGGTGGAGGTCGGTGAGGGTGTGGCGGTAGGTGGTGGAGTTGTAGAGGTGGAGGGAGGTGAGTGGTTTTGATCGAGATGATCCGAGGGAGGTAAAAGGCGACGGTAGTGAAGGCAGAGAGTCAATGGTGATGGCGCGGTGGAGGAGATGTTGGGGGATGGAAGATGCTGAGGTTGGTGACGACAATGATTGTGATGGAGTTGGGGTAGATGATGGGGTGGTGGATCAAGCTGGCTGGGATGGTGATGGCGGCGGAAGGTCGACGGCGGTGAGGGAGTTGACGCGGCGGCAGGTCGACGGCGGTGAGGGAGTTGACGCGGCGGCAGGCTGAGGGAGATGAACTAATTTTTTTTTTTATTCTGAAGAAGGAAGATATACTGTGAGGATTTGGAATTTTTGTGGATTTTTAATGGATTGTCAATGGAATTTTGCTACAGTTTTTTTTCAAAATGGATCTAGGGTTTCTTCTAGATCTTAGGGTTTCAGGTCTAGAACTAAGATTTGAGAGGAAGAGAAATTTTTTTAAAAGGGATTGGAGCCAAAGCTCTGATCCAAGCGGATGTAACATGGGATGGAATCGTAATCACTTTCAAATTAAGAAATGAAAATTAGGATTTTGACAATAAAAAGTAAAAGGGAAATTAGGGTTTATAGAAAAGAACCGAATAGATTTGAGCTTAGCACCCTTTTGCGGGCTTCACACCCCTTATACTACGGGCTTCACACCCCAATACTCAGTAGCATACTTAAGAGTTTAACTGAAAAGTTTTAATATAGTCATTGTCTACTAATAAAATAAGTATGATGCCTATTTCTATGCTTTTACAAAAGAACACTTCTAAGGGGATAACTGATGTGGTACTAAACACCCACATAAAAAAGACAACAACTCAAAAATAAACTAAGACATGAAAAAGCAACTGGCAACTGGTGATGTCTTCATCAAATAGATTTTGGTCTTAAATAAAATTTGAAACAATGTCAAATTAAAATCTTAATAAAATTTTGCTCCATGAAACATGTATCTCAACCTAAAAAGTTTGAGGAAAAAAATAATCAATTAAATAAAGCAACACCAAGAAAACTTATCAAATTACAATTTGTTTGTGTGAGAGAGTAAGGACGAGGCCATAAGGCTTAAGCCAAACCATCATTTCATCTAACTATAATCACTCTCTAATAAGAATTTTATCAGAATTAGAATTCTCATATATTATGATTAGATATAAACTTGTGTCAATTGTTTTAAAAAACTCGTTCTGTAACTCGTTATAACTCGTTACAGAACATAACGGCACCCGACCGTTATATAACACTAGCAAAAAATGTAGTTCCCACTAACGAGCGTTTTTTAGAGCGTTACGAACGTTACGTTACTAAAATAACGTAACGTTCGTAACTCACGTTATTTACACCAGTTGCTAAATATAAAACAGCGAAGCAATTTCTCTCCACAGATCAAATTGACATGAAACCCTAAATTGGCGACGACGAGTAGAGCATCGAAACACCACAGTGCATCCTCTCTCTGCAGTAGACGACGACGGCGACAATGACCCTCTCGTGCGATTCTTCCTCTATGCAGTTCCTCTTAAATTGTATCTCTCTCATCGGCGAGCATTGAAGCGCCCCAGTTTCTCTCTTTGATCTCTCTTCAATTGACGAGGAATTCACCATCGTAACGCTCCAAAAAAATCAAGAACCGCATGACTCTTCAATTAACGAGGAATTACTCGTTGATCTTTCTTCGATCTCTCTTCAATTGACGAGGAAGCGCATGATATCGGAGCATCTTAGTTCCTTGATGCTTGCTAAAAATTGTTGTGAGACTTGTTAAATGTGTTTTATATTGTATGATATTTTTTATTTTTTTAAAACTATTTTCTATTTATAAAAATTCTTAAATATTATATATATTTATTTTTATTAAAAAATATTAAATCGTGTAACCTACGTTATGCGTTACGCTATAACCTATATTAACATAACAAAGGAAAAACGTTATTGTTACGTTATCGTTATTTTAAACATTGCTTTTGTCATTCCGGATGGATTCAAGCCCGAATCCTTTCCACTCAAACACCAACATCTGACATTCGAATACAAGATCCACTCCATTGAATTTGATCTATATTATTTCAAGTATCTATAAATCAAAATTCAAGTGTTTTGAATACTTTTTACCCATGCATCAAGCAGGGAAAAAACGGACGGCTTAAATAGTGAGTTGGTTAGTTTAACGGTGTAGAACATTTGAAACCTAACAAAAATGGTTTGTAGGGATTTTTAAATGTTTAGATCATGATCAAATGGCCGGATTGAGAATTTGTATGTCTAAAGACATAGATCTGACCAACACGCTACTTTCGGCCGACCATTTTGCGCCGCTTGATGGATGGACAAAAAGTATTCAAAACACTTGATTTTTGTTTTATAGATACTTGAAATAATATAGATCAACTTCAACAGAGTGGATCTTATATTTGAATGTCGGATGGTTGCATTTGAGTGGGAAGGATTCAGGCTCGAATCCTTTCGGAATGACACAAGGCTATCTCTTATGATTAGTATAATTATTAAACCATACTTCTCAATTTATTCTAAAAAAATAATCGCGTTAACTTGCTGTTGCAACATAAAGTTCGCCTCACAAAACTGACTCGCTGACTAAGAAGATTTTTGTGTCCTAGACCTCTAAATTCAATTAATCGACTTATTTAAACCCCCATTATCTTTTTCTCTTTTTCAAATATACATTTAAATGTCCCATGCATTTGCACGTGCCCATAATTCTAGTAAATATCACTTGAAGAACTGGAAGTTTGTAGAACTGCACATCAGCTTTTTTCTCTTGAGTACTGTAAATTGGTGCTGAGCACGCCTCCAATCTGATTTGTTTGAAAGAATCTAGTAACGTTTGCGAGTAAATTAATGTTTGGAATTTTGGATGATAGTTTTTCAGCATCATTGAATTTCTAGTTAATATTCGTCTGAACTGATGCAATTTATGTATTTCATAATTGCTAAGTAGGGGAATTAAATCGAGAAGCTAAGCATATGGAATTTATTATTAGCACCTTTTAGTGAATAAATTTGCCCCCATGTTACTCAAGTACGAACACACGGACATGGGTGCGACATGACATGTCACCCCGACCATGAAAAAAAATCTCTAAAAGTACATGCAAACAAGAATGAAACAGCAATAAGTATCGTGTCCGACTTGACACGTGTCCAAGCTTCCTGGCTTTGCTCTAACCTTTCTACATTAAGTTTTCTTATTTCATTTTAACTTATTATTATTATTTTTTAAATGTAACTCAGCTGTCTTCTGCAATGATGTTTTCTCTGTTCCTCTCTTATAATTGGTTTTAGTTGCTTTAGTGGCTTCGTCCTTTAGTGAAGTGTGCCCCTGTTTTTTCCACTACATTTTTCTTCTAACTGCTAAATCATACATGTTTTGCTAATTCTTAACAAATTTGTACTCTCCTATTGCAGTTAATTTTGGATACTTTGAGTTTCTCCTCTGCCAGTATTTCTACTTTGACACAATCTCCAATTTTAGGGGAAAATGTGGTGATGCTTACTATTGAAAATTTCATCTTCGAACTACTGAACCTTACAAAGGCTTTAATTTTTGAACTCAAGGTACTCTTAGTTATCTCACATATATCTTAATCTGAATTGAGCTATTGAGTTATTTAATCCCCCCCCCCCCCCCCCCCCCCCCACCCCCAAAAAAAAAACAAAAAACAAAAAAAAAAAAAAAAAAGAAAGAAAAAGAAAGAAAAAAACACAGAGACACAAAAAAAAAAAAACTTTATACATTTAAAATGGACTGTAATCTTGATTGACATGTATCTCTCAGATTTAGTACATGAATATATGGAGCATGTATGAGCGTAATACAAACACATAGTGTCATTGTAGTACATGGACTCACTGTTCACTTGCCTTCATTATTCCAAGAATCAGGCTAGCGCACAGCAAATGTCTATTGACTTTCCTGGTGACAGCTATGGGAATGTGCAAGAATTCAAATATATGAATTAGAAAAAAGTTTGACAGTGACAGGTCAATCTGATGAAAGATCAGCATCTTGATGATAATAGGTTAATGATGGTTGCAAATTTTTTGCATGCATATCAATCGAAATCAAAAGCAGCAGTGCACAAGTGAATCAGAGAGGATGAAAATCTTAGCAGTCATATGGCAGTGTTTTAAAAGGCGACAGCCTGAGGGCCATGCGTCAAATCATTAGCCCCCTTTTGAGGCAAAGCGCAGGCCTCACTAATATTCCATTACTTTTATAAATATTATGAACATACAGCAACAAAAAGAAATCAGGATCTTGTTATGTCATTGTTCCCTATCATTAGAATTTAGTAACACATGCCCATAATAAACAGCATTGTGCTGCTGTGCAAGTACATGGTGAAAGGAACAGACATACACATAGGTCATATATTTTCTTAATAAACAGAAGTAACATATTGATGGAAAACCCATCAGTCGCTTGGCTATTGTTTGATATGAAACACAATGTGACATTCTCCAAATGTGTTTTTTTATTTCGTATTTGCAGAAGATTCATTCAGTTGCATCTGAAATACTCAAAGCGGCACAAGTGGTTCTCGATGCTGCGATAAAGTTGTGCAGAGCATATTTTCAAACCATCAAACAGGAGTCTATGATGAGTATTGATAGAGGTGAAGCATCACGAGAAGATAGCAATATGGATTATGCTAATCACATTATCAGTATAACAGCATCCACCATAGAAAGTTTGTATGAGCTTGGAATTTTTGCTGCTTCTGGTGGAGGGAATCTTGTGACTATACTGAATGTTTCATGGAAAGGTGTTGTTTTACTACTTCAGCTTAATAGAGGAGCTTTAGCTGAAAGAGTAAACATAAGTGAGATTATATTAACTCTTATTTCACTGGCTACTGAGACTCTAAGATGTGCTGCAGAAGCCTGGTCCTCTACAATAAAAGAAACTCTGACTGTCTCTGAAGCTAAAAGAATATTCCTGCCAATAAAGTTCTATTTGATCAATGCAGTCCGGATCTGCTCTGAATATTCACATAAGGCTGTTGGTATATGTAGGGAGATATCTAGGTGCGTGTTATTGGTCTCATCTTTGGGTATTTCATTGAGTAAAGAAACACACCTCAGAGTGGTGAGTGAGGCACTGATAGAGTTCCTGGAGCCAACATCTTTCCTTCTTCTGCATACATTACTAAATTCTGTGAATGTGAAGTTTGACTCCAAAGCCCAGATCCTTGAATGGCTATTTGCATATGCAATGGGTTCTAGCTCAAAGGACATGGAAAGAGATGTTGATAGTTCTGCAGATTCATTTAGTAGAATCTTCAATGTGGACATTGATGCTATGCCCAAATGCGAATCGTTCATGCTTGGCCGAGTTATTCTGTTCATGAATCTTCTCAAGTCTTCGTCAACTCTAAAAGATGAATTGGTGCATGAAATATCTACAAAGCTTGATATTCTTATGGATGCTTTAATGCATGAAGATGTCTACTCTTCTATTCTCAGTTTGCATATACCAGTTCCATGTGCTTCTGGACCTGTCTCTGGAGTGACTTGGCAACCCATGTTTTCTTGTATTTTACTCTCCCTAAAGACATTTCTCATCATTGCTTCGTCTTGTAAATTGGCTTGGATTGAACTTGAAACCTTTCTATTCGAGAACCTTTTCCATCCCCACTTCCTTTGTCTGGATATCATTAGAGAATTGTGGTCCTTTGTCATGCGACACACTGAAATTGATGTGATCAATCAGATTCTTGAGAGATTGTGCATACTGTTCAAGGTCATAACATCAACGGAACCGGCCTTAACTCCCCTTTCTTCTCTAAGGAGGATGGCAAGATCGATATGCTGTCTTCTTATTGACACAGCATCTGTGGCCATAGATCGAGTCTACACATCCGTGACAAGTGATGAAAAATCTTATTTGTCATCTGTCATGCTCATTGCATTACTGTTGGAGGGGTTCCCTTTGGACTCATTATCCGATAATCTAAAAATATCAGCCATCCGGGAGACTGTAACTGCATTTTATGGTTACATAGAGAGCAATTCAAAAGAGCTCATATTAAATAGTCCTTCTGTATCTTCAGATTTAATTGGTCTGCCTGTTTTTGTTCTATCCTCTGCCTTGAAGTCTTGGTAAGCAAGTTTCAAAACCCCCTGTAACACTAAAATAACAAGAACGACATCATTAAATAAATACAAATAAATAATCGCGTGTTTGTTATGAAATTTTATCTATGTAACTTAGAGATTGTCTTAGCAATTGTTCCTTGCTAAACTTTTGGGGTCAAAGAAGCAAATGCTGTTGACTGTTGTAACTAGTCGACATGAATCATGAACTTGACATAGTGCAACAACTAGAATTTGTTAATTCCGTGATCATAGGAAATTTTAGGGTCATCTCAACCACCCAATGCCCTATCTCCAAGGCTATCTATTTTTTTTCATGATAGTTGAACCAAAATCACAAAAAAATAATTCTGACTTATAAATACATGCACAAAACCCTAAATTATTGTGCTAAAATTGTAGTGGGAATGACAAGTTCTTCCTTTTCTTTCTATGCAGCAAGATTAAGAGTTCTGATATTATTGATGACAAGGACATCTCCCAGGTTCTGAAGTTTATCAGTTCTCTCATTCATGGAGTCAGAAATGCTGCAGCTGGTATGAAGGACCACTATGCGAGAGTTCTTACAGCTATGCTAGATATAATATCAACATCTAAGCTGCCTAACATTTCTGATGAAATGGGAGAGCTCATCTTGGAGCTGCAGACCTTATTTGCGGCAAACTCTGATTCTGACGCAGTACTGTACCGATGCAAACCTTCTCTGGTTTCTTTCATGACCAGTCTTAGTCACTTGGAAATACCAGATGGTGAAGGCGGTGAACTTTATTCTGCCTTTCTGAGCTTGTACCATGTGTTGCTGAGGGAAAGGCATTGGGCATTCAATCATTTGGCAATCAGTGCTTTTGCAACTTTTGCTGCATCTACATCCTGTTCCCAGCTGTGGAGATTCATTCCCGATGATGCAGCTCTTTCATTTGACACTTCCACTGGGAAAGAGTCTACAGAGGGCAGGTTTATGGCTGAGTTGAAATCATACCTTGAGAAAGAAGTGGCCTTGCAGGGGGTAACCTCATGCAAAGAGCAGCTAGATCATCTTGTAATGGAAGGAATGGCACTGAAAAAGCTAAGCACTGTGCCATTAAAAGTTACAAATGTCTCTGAAGCTGAAACTGTGGATATTATTGATGATGTACGTGTGAAGAAAAAGAGAAGGAAGCTCCCAGATGGAGTTTGTGAAGGTATGGAATTGCTGCAGAGTGGTCTGAAGGCAATGAACAATGCGCTTGCTCAGGCCGACACTGCTGAACTAAGGGACATGTTCTTACCTCATATCTCCAGCCTTAAAGATGTGATTTCTCACCTTATTTGTCTATCTGATGAGATTTAAAACTTCATTCAGAATCAGTTGAGAGACTGTGAATTGCATTCAGGAGGGGTTGTTTGTATATATAATCAGTTGAGAGACTTTGCATTCAGTATCACCAGCCATTGTTTCTTTACTACCCTGTATATAGTTTCTCCATTTTTGTTACAATATATTTGCGTGGCTTTCTAAACTGTCTCCAAACTTTCTTTCAGTTTCGAAACTGTAGACTGTCTTATGTTCCATTTTTTTGTATTTTGAGATTGGCCAATTGCTGAGGTTTGAAACTTTTCTACTTGAACAGGGTGGTTCACTAGTTAGCTCAAAAGGCAGTTTATGGCAGCGATGATCTTTTATGATAATTGTACAGATTTTGCCCAAAAAATTGTCTCTGACGAGTTCTGTATCCTCTGGTAGAACAAAACCTAGCTGACTGCTACTGATTTGCTCCATGAGAAAAGAACCTAGTGTAAGAAACCCTAGAATGTGCTCATAAAATTATATTTGTGGAGAGGACATAATATCTTGGATGGAAAAATTGTTAATTACCTGAATCCTTTTTTCTTTTTTCTCCTTTCAGCTCTCTTAAGAGACGCAGATATAGACATGGTTAAATTAAATAACTGTAACATGTAGCATTATATCAAGCTTGATGCTAGTGAGCTTTACAGGTAGGATTTGATCTTCATGCATGTTATCTTGAAATATTTTGGAGGTTAAAAGCAGGGAATTACAAGTTTCATATGGCCCACAATATGTGAACAAATACATTTGTAGGTGAAATCTCTGGGTCATGTTGGGGTCATCAGAGTCATCAGAGCAAGTTGTATGCAGACAGGACACAATGACAATCATTCAGGGTAAAAAGGTGCACCCAAATGTTTAGGTACACATATGTTTTGTGTTGAGGGGACATTATCCTAATAGTAAAAGATGCTTTGTGACACAAATCGCAATTTCGAGTTCTTCCACGTGTTTGGTTAACAGTAAACAACAACAAAATTATTTTGGATTTTCTCCTTGTCAGTGAACTAACTCTCCTGTTTTTTCCTCAAGTTGTTAGGTTTGAGCTTTGAGAATTGTGATCTTAATTTGCCTTGTCAAGTACTTGTAGATGTGCCAAATGAAACTCGAAATCAAATTAGATATATATATATAACCAAATTATCTGTGCTTTAATAAAGAATCTCTTGTCACACACACTCACATGACTAGGGAAATAAACTAGAGTCACAAAAATATGCACCAAACCCCTCCAAGCCATCCCCCAATGGATTGCCCTCGTTTGGCACTCTTTCAAAAACAAATCATGAACAAACCATAATTGTGAACATCATGCCTCAACCTTAACAAATAACTTGAGAGCTATCTCTCTTTTTGTATGTGATAATGTGACCTCTCTCTCTCTCTCTCTCTCTCTCTCTGCGAGAGAGAGAGAGAGAGAGAGAGAGAGAGAGAGAGAGAGAGAGAGGCATCTTTGACCCACTCCCCAAAGGGGGAAGACTCAATTGGATTGCAGAGCTCCTTTATTCTCCTTCAAACAGTTCCCAATGATATGATAGCCTTTTTTCCCCTTCAACCATCTGAGCTCTCCATGTGAAGACAAAAAGATGCCAAGCTCAAGCAAAGTCACCAACAATGAGATCCATGGTGGTCCAAGCCCAGATGTTAGACTCCAGTCTGAAATTTTTGTTGCATGGAGATGGACAGGACTCTAGTCTCACAGTAAAGGGGCAGGTTTGATCAGTTGTCCTACTTGTAATGGTAAAAAAAGTTAGCCTAACAACAACACTTGAACCTTAGATTGACACATAGTGGTCTGTTGACTTCTTCGACAAAATTTTCAAGTTTGAGATTGAGCTTTTGCAGGGGCGGCTCAATTTCTAGGGAGACCTTAGGCGAAAATTTCGAATGAGCCCTTTTAAATATACTTTAAAAAAGTAATTAATATTAACTAATATTTTATTTAATCAATATTTTATTAAAAATAATTCTTCTAGCTTTTTAAGATGCAAAATTTTTAATCAAGTTTTTGTATTCAAGTTTTGCTAACGTATCTTTGTAACACCCGACTTAAATAAATCCGGATTATTACCTAAATAATTTCATTTAACCGGTGTATCAATTATGTTTAAACTTAATCCTAAATTTTTTAGAAAATATTAGAAATTATTTATATATATTTATGTACACTTAAGTATTCTCAATTTCACATTTTTAGGACTATGTATTTGGTACATGTGTAATAAAAGTATAATACTTGTAAATACAATTACCTAATCAAAATATAAATACCTAAATACATTAATTTCCAAAAATATTTAAATTATGGATGTGTTGGCAAAATTTTGTGCAAACGAGGAGTGAGGTGGGCTTTAACTATGATGCCTTGGAAATTGTAAGGTGAGGTGTCATGTTAATAGCAATTAGGGAAATATAATAAATTCCAAAAATAACTAAACTCTTTTTCTTCCCCAAAATTTCCTCTTCCTTTTCTCCTGGCTGTGAACGAGAACCCCTCCTCCACATCTCTCTCTCTCTCTCTCTCTCTCTCTCTCGACGCCAGCAAGGGAGGCGGCCTCGCAGGCGACGCGGGAGGCGCGCGCGGCGGCCAGGGAAGCCTCGCGGGCGGCGCCTGGAGGGCGTTCGACGGCCAGGCGGCCTCGCTGACGGGCGGCGCTCGTGGCCAGCGGCAGGGAGCCGCGGCGGAGGAGCCACGGACGTGCGGCGGCGCTGGGGGAGGCGCGGCAGCGACGTGTCAAGGAGAGGAGGAGGGTTTCGAGTTGGGTTCCGGGGAAATCAGCGAATTGATTTTCCGAATTGGATCGGATTCAGAATTTTTCAAAGAAAGAATTGGGGAAAACAGATTATAATTGAGGTAAAAATCTATAAATTCCCCTAGATTAAATTACAATTTATGTCATGGTTTAATTTTAGGGTTTTATCGAATTAGGGCTTGATTCGGTGGGTGAAAGAGGCGGTATTCTTCGCGTGGGCTTCCATCAAGCAAGGTGAGTAGACTAACAATGTTATTTAGTTTAAAATTTGAAGTTCATAGTTGTGGATAAATTAATGAATTGATAGAGAAAAATTGGAATTAAAGTTGTATGTAAATTGCTAGATACAATGAAAGAATAAAAAGATTTCATGTTGTAGAATTAAAGGAAAAGTAGGAGAAATCATAGTATGTATGAATTAGAGATTAATAAAAGATGCGCTACCTAGATTAATTACATATTAGTATATTGAGGAACTTGAGATAATTTTCGTTTTGATTATTGGTTATGTGAATTAACATAACACGGGAAATGGTTTAAATTACATATGATGGTGATTGGCACTAAGTCTTTTGTATATGTATATGTTATCCCGTTATTTTAACTAGACACTATAGATGTGTAATATCGGACTATGGTAGCATGGAATCATAAGGGGAAATTATGTCAATATTATGTGTGTATACTACATGTACATTTTTGGTGTGGTGTAACAAAAGCATAAATGGGTACATTAGGAGGTGGATATGTCTATATAAACGTTAACTCCTACAAACGTATAATTGCTTCCTTTTTGAAGTATATGAGATGTTATGTGAAATTTGTATGTTAAGTTGAATGTGTTATATATTGTTATATTATTGGAGGAAGGGGCCGTGTACGAACCGGTAGGAGGGGGAAGACGGTAAAATTTGCCTTATGCAATATATGTATATGTTATTTGGAGGAAGGGGCCGAGCGCGAACCGGTAGGAGGGGGAAGACGGTGAAAATCATATTATGTGTATATTTATATGTTATTTGGAGGAAGGGCCGAGCGCGAACCGGTAGGAGGGGGAAGACGGTGAAAATCATATTATGTGTATATTTATATGTTATTTGGAGGAAGGGGCCGAGCGCGAACCGGTAGGAGGGGGAAGACGGTGAAAATCATATTATGTGTATGAATATAATATATATTATTTGGAGGAAGGGGCCGAGAGAGAACCGGCAGAAGGGGAAGACGGTGACAACTATATTTATTTCTATTATGTCCTAAAGTGTGATAATAAGAAGCTTTATTAAATTTTTCATGGTAGTTGAGACATCTAACTTAAAATGGGGATATGTAATAGCACAGTGGAAACCAATTTAGTAAACTTATGTATCAACTTAAATCCTATTGGCATATGGAATTAGATTAGTATATTTTAAATAGTTTACTCACTGAGCTTTCAAGCTCATGTCTATTCATGTTGTAAATTTCAGGTTTGGACAAGGGTAAGAAGCCAATGTAAGTTCTCAAATCCTTTGGATATGGAGTGATCGACCACTTTCATGTAGAACTGGTGATTAAAATCTACTTCATGTGTTGTTTACTTTTGTAACTGCTGATTATATGTATATGTGGGAACCTGATGCATGCAAAGAAATTTTGGGTGTGGGAATGTAAGTATAACTCTGTGTGTGGCTATTTGAATATAAACTGTACAAGTAACCTTGATTTCATATATGGAAAGACTTGGATAATGTTATGGTAAGTATAAGGTATTGTGGGAAAGGAAGTTGTAACTCCTTTGATGGTTGATGGGTGAATTTTAATTATGTGGATAAGTAGGCAAATTGTGCCGAAATGTTTTATTGGAGGTGTTGTGTCCATTGTGGATAATATATGTTGTGGTGTATATTGGCATGGTCTATATTTTAGGGGAGGTGCTGCCGAAATTCTGAAGAAATATTATTGGATTAGTTCAGTATTATAAGAAATTACTGGGACCGTTACAATCTTTTTCTATAGAGCAGTTGCAGGTCCTGCCGTCAGTCTGAGGACTGGGCGACGGGGCGGCGAAGAGCGAGGCTGCACAGAGAGAGAGTTTTAATTTTGAAAAATTCTCTAATTATAATTAAATAGTTTGGGAGAGTGAAAAAGATAGCTAAGGAAGTGGAAGAGACTCTTCTTTAATTATAATTAAATAGTTATAGAGAGTGGAGGATATTAGCTTGGGAAAGTGAAAGAAACTCATGCTTTTCCTGTTAATATAAAAAATGAAGTGGGAAAAAAATCAAAGGATTTGAACTAGCGCAGGCAAAGCCCACACAATTTCTAGTCATGTCCGATAACCACTCCGGCACGCCCAGTTAAACAAGCAAAAAACATTTTCTATATTTTATATTTATTATTTTAGTTAAATACTAATTTACACTATAATTTTGGAGGCCCTATTATATTTGGGGGCCCTAGGCGACTGCCTCATTCGCCTAGAGGTTGAGCCGCCTCTGAGCTTTTGTGTTGTGATTGTTAATTACTATCATTTCTCATAATGAGCTATGCTAATCTTAGTTTACTGTTGCTGGCCATGTTAGCTCCCAGTGTCTTCATCTAGCTGTACTAATCTTATCTCGTGCTGTCATTAATTATAAAATCAGTTGAGGAGAGAGTATATTAAGTTAAGTTTTGAACTATTAATTTATATATGGGAAAGGTATGTTGGCACCCTCCTTGTTTTTTTAATTAAATTTTATGTAACTCACAACTTTCATTCACTTTTTTGTTCTCTTTAGGAAAAACTTTTTCTTCTTCTTCTTCTTCTTCTTCTTTTGTTTGAGAAAAATTTCATTCACTTTTCAACTCTCTTAACCTTGATTTACATAACTTTTTACCAGGTCAATTCTGAACAGATTATCCAAACATATGTATATTGATTATCATGAGACTTTTTTCCTTTCCCTTTCTTTTTTTAATACTGTTACTCTTTGTGTCTAGGTAAATTCCTTTAACATGATATTGTTCTAACTTTCATGATGACAATGTACTATTCTTTACATCTTTGAAGGAAAAATATCATAACTAGCACATTCATTTAAAGCCTTACTGTTAAAATAACTGATGGTAGCACTAGAGGTAAAAAGAACATGAATCAAATCAAAGTTAAAACAAGGAAAATAAAATAAAATTGAAAAATTGAAGGGTATACAAACTCAAATTCTCTCTTGATACATACGCTTAATTTCTAATTCTTCATGTGCAAAGGGTTCCTTTTCCTTATTAACGACTCAAAACATTCCTTGTGTATGTTTGCTGTTTTTAGCGTATACTTATGGAACACTAATTCCAGTCTCGTTGTTTTTATCCTGACTAATTAAAAGCGATTAAAACTACTCATTACAGCTAACGATAACAAGTCAAAGGAAAATTTTCTCTCAAAAAAAAAAAAAAATCAAAGGGATAAACATCGCGTTTGATAAAAAAAATAATACTGATTACACTATAAATTAAGAAGTAATATTGAATGTTTCAAGAGCGGCCGCTCACCAACTGTGACCCTTGGAATTTTAACCATTAATGGGGCGGCAGTGTTTTACAAAGTGCAAATGGATCCGTGATTACTGTAAGCTGGTCGGATAAAGAGGAAGGAAAAAAAATAAAAAAAATTTAAAAGAGTCTTGAGGCTTGACAAGGTCCAAGCAAAGTAGATAGTTAAGCTGAAATTTGACTGTTAAATTGTTTGTTTATTTAATAATTTGTGGAACTGTGGGTGTCATAGCAAATTGCAAGTAAATTAGTATTTTGATTTTGTGTCATTAAGAAGAAAGAGTCACGCGCGTGCATGAAACCTAATTAAAATTGGCCCCCCTTTAATCATTGTGAAAGGGAATTCATTTAGAATTCATTTAGAAGTCAATTGTGGTTAGGGATGTAGATGGACCGGATGGAGAGAGCAGAGGCATCTGTATTTTTTTTTTCCTTCTAGTAGATGCGCATACAAATATAGATATTGTTCAGATCTTAAAAATTAATATCCATGAAGAAAATTTAGTTTCGGATTATATAAATATGGGTACTAACCATATGTTATTGCACGCAACTACTAATTCAAAATAATAATAATAATAAGTTGAACATTCAATATTAAAAAAGGTTTTAATATAGATACGATGTAACATAAGAGTTTGCATACACATATGAAAATACAGCGTAGCGCATTCATATTCATGATTCAAAACATTGATTTGGAGCAATTTCATGTGAATTGAAGTTTTCTAGCCTCTCTCTATCTTATGATATAAAACTAGAGTTGCCCAAATCCTTATATACCTAAGATTATCCCCATGTCTAGCCAATGTGGGACTATTTGTTCGACCCAAATCCCAATAATCTCCCCTTATGCTCACCACTGCCAAATCTTCGAGTTTCGAGAGCCCAACAAGCTTTACAGTGTCCCTATTGCGCCATTGGGGTGATCAGATCCATTCGTCTTGCGTCATTGGGGGGATCGACATCATCGAATATCACCCACACAGACGAACGACTAAGTTTGGGGCATGGCACTGATACCAATTGAAGGACTTGAAGCACCATCGCAAAAGACTAGTCTTTTATGTGGAGCTGTCTAAATTCTTATATATCCAAGATCATCCCCATGTCTAGCCGATGTGGGACTATTTGTTCGACCCAAATCCCAACAGATCTATATGAGTTTTTAGAACATGAAGCTCATAATCAATGGTTTGAATTATATGTATTACGGTATATTTTCATATGTGTATGTATACCCTTGTATTATATGTTACGTGTATTAAAATCTTTCCCTTCAATATTAGTTCTTAATTTATACTATAATAGGTATTTTTATCAAACATGATATTTATCTTTTGACTTTTTTGAGAGAGAATTTATCCCTTTGATTTTTTTGAGAG
This sequence comes from Agave tequilana, assembly GCA_038442645.1. Classification (NCBI taxonomy): domain Eukaryota; kingdom Viridiplantae; phylum Streptophyta; class Magnoliopsida; order Asparagales; family Asparagaceae; genus Agave; species Agave tequilana. The sequence goes on along the minus strand of JAVJIF010019918.1, from coordinate 33,471 downwards.
AAATTCCAACGGTCACGATATTCTTACAGAGAAAAAGGAGATAAATATTTGACCTTTGATCTTAATCCCTGGATCTCTGGGTTTGAGAAACTTTGATTTATTTATTTATTAGTCTTTTAGCAATATTTCCCCCTGCAATTCAAATTTGCATGTATAATAGCCCTTTGAGAATTTTAAATTAGCATATTCGTTGAAGTTAAAAGATTCAGGCACAAATTCGTGTTCGCAACTATTTTCTTAGACACCACTTAATAATTTTGTACAAGCTCTATTATTATAGTAAAATTGTAAGTAGTTTTATGACTAATATTGCAGTGTAGTTTCATCTATTGAAGCATACCTCAGCTAAATTACATCATTAAAGTGTGCTCACATTAACTCTTCAGTTGATTTTGAAACTAGAGAAGCAATAAATAAGAATCCTTGTTAACTCTAGTAATTTTATTTGTACTACTTTTTTATATACTATATTATACTGCTATTCTATGAATTGTATGTCACACTAGCAATTAATAAGGATGGGAGCTACAATTCATGAGGGCGGCCCCATAATTTATAAAGTAGTAGTATAATGTAGTATAAAAAAAATGTAACACAAATAGCATTACTCTGTTAACTCTCGCAAGCTGAGACACATTCACAGTCCATCTGATGTAATATCTCTACATTGTAAGATTGTTTATGAGCGCTCTGACTTCTCCACACTGAGTAATTTCTCCAACTTTTCGCTGTCATTGCAATTGTTAAACCTATCAACTATGACACCCGAGTAAAATGTATGAAAAAATTCTCTCAAATGTTTGTTTACATCCTTAAAAGCATCTATTATCTTACAATGATCCATGATCTTAACCAAACTCATTGACTATTTGTTCTTTTTTTCCAGGAGAAGGACACTTAGGCTTAAAACATAAGAAAGAGGAAAGTTACAAAACGGGAAGACACGAATATTGGTAAACCTATGACACCTGAGTAAAATGTATGAAAGAATTTCTCTCAAATATTTGTTTACATCACTAAAGTATATGTTATTACGATGATTTATGATCTTAACCCATTGCTCATTGACTATTTGTTTTTTCCTCTTCTTTTATGAGAAAGACACGTAAACTAAAACATAACAAAGGGGAAAGTTACAAATCGAGAAGACACTAGGGGTTTGAACGGGCCTAGGCCAGCCCGCCGGCCAGCCCGCCGGCCCAAGTTGGCCCGTCCCGTCTCATCCCAAGCCACCCGGCCGGGTGCCGGCCCTGGCCCGGGCCCGTCACCAAACTCGGGGCGTGCCTAGGTTTGGGCATCAAGGCCCACGGCCGGGCCGAGCCGAGCCGAGCCGAGCCAACGACTCTTTTAACAGTCGTTGGCCCAAATTAGGGGGGTTGTAATTTTTTTAACAAAACCCCCCACCCCAAAAAAAAAAAAAAAAAAAAAAAAACTGGTATATTGGCTCAGAAATGAGCCATTGGGGTTTTTTGTTGTAATTTACAAAATCGCTCAACGGTATAGTGGTCCAAAAAAAATTTTTGCCAAAAAATATTACATTTTAACTCCTCTTCTCCTCTATGAATACCCACTCTTCCCCCCCACTTTGTTTCATAACTAAAAATTCTTTAAAAATCTCTAAAATATCTCTTAAATTCTCAAGTGCTAAAACTCTCAAGTTCTTTCAAGTTCTCAAAGGATCAAGTTTTCTCAATCTCCCTCAAGCCCTCTCAAGTTCTCAAGCTCTCTTAAGCTCCCTCAAGACCCCTCAAGGTTCAAGCTCTCTCAAGTTCTCAAGTTCCTCAAACTCTCTCAAACTCTTTAACATTTGGGTATTTATATTCTTATTAATTTTAGTTTAATAATGGACGAACGTCTTCCATTTACCTTTACCCAACACTCTAATACTTTCATTCACACAATCAGAAACACCCTTCACGGATTTTATTCCTTCTACTGAACCATCTTTTAATCCATCTTCTACTTTCACTGTCGAAGTGGCAACTTCTATGAACGAGGGAAAATCTGAGTTTTGGAAATTTTTTTAAAAAAACTATTAATGGCCTAGGAAAGTTGTATGCAAGCTTTATCCCGATGTTTCTTATTCATTTCCAAAAAATAGTGGAACTGACGCAGTAGTTAGGCACATTAGGGTAAAACACCCACAGAATCAACTAGGGCAAATACAAATTTTCACTTTTGGTGACACAATAAGCACTTTTAGTTATAATCATTAAAGAGGTAAAACTAATCTAGCTAAGTATTTAATTCAGGCTGAACAACCTTTTAATTTTGTTGACAATAAAACGTTCACAAATTTTATTAGAACTACTCTTAATCCTGAATATGATCCGTTCTGTAAAGATATTATTAGAGCGAAAATGTTCAGGATTGTTGAAGAAAGTGTTGGAATTGAAGAATATAAAAGCGAATCTTTGAGCTGAATTATGGCAAGATCCGTTGATCGAATCAATTGGATGATGGTTGGAGTGTGTTCTCCTTCCATTGGGGATGAACGTGGTATATTCACATGTTCAATTCCGACTTCGAATGAATGAGATATTCAAGTCTAAAGATTGCCTAATTCAAAGCCAAAATGGGACTAAAGGTAGCTAAAAGCATTTAGTCCCACATTGGCCATGGGATGGAAGTTTGTGGTGTATAAACAGAGAAAATTGAGAACAAAGGGCGTGCCCTTTTGGTACTTGGAGTTTTCGCGCGCGAAAAGGAGGGAACTATGCTCGCACATGCGTGCATGCGCGCACGCGCGCGCCGCCGCTGGCGGCGGCCGGCAGGCCGGTGCCGGCTCGGGTCTGGGTCGGGTCTGGGTTCCCTACCTGGCCTGATTCTTTTTGAATCGAGTCTCAAGGGTATGGGTTCCCTACCTGTCCGAACCGCTGCAACTGTTAGGATTTAGCGGAAGAGAATGCCCCTCCCGGAGCGCTATAAATAGCGCTCCGGTTTCCCTTTCTCAGACACACAAACAACAATCTCTCTCTATCTCTCAGAATTCTAAAGCAAATTCTGAACTGGCAGTGGAGTTCTGAAGCGACTTCCAGCGAGAAGTGGGAAATCCGTAACTCGGTTTCTGAAGCGACTTCCAAAGGAGATTCTGCAAAATTCGTTCTGAAAGAGGGATCAGAAAATTCAACAGATTCTTTTATAGAATTGTTGTCTGAATCTGGTACTTCTGAAGAAGAATATTCTTCAACCTTCCTTCGTCCTCAACAGTGGGTGCTACTCCAAAGTAAAGGCAAATATTCATTCAAAATTTGTCCTTGTCCCGCTGCTTCAACGATCCTGTGAAGGTACTTGTTGACTACGGTTCGACCGTACGGTGATTTGGTAGTGCTATCCAAATACCGTGAAGGAGTGTTGTATCTAGGAGACCAGCGTCCATTATCCCGTTAGCACCGGTGCGGGGGACGTAATTGTCTTAAGGAGATTCGCTCTAAGCGTACCTCACTCCAAATACTGTATAAGTGAATTCAATTCTTTATACAGGGGATATACTGATATTCAGTATATCGAGACTGACTTAGATTCAGTCTAATTGGTGTTTAACCAAGGAAGGAAATTGAAAGGTGATTCTTAAATTAAGGAACGTTCTATTGAACGGAAAACCTCCCACCTGATATTTGCCGACCTGGCCAATTAGATTGTTAATATCTCAGTGATCTTGATTAGTTGTCAGATTGATTCCTGTTAAGCAGATCCCAACAATCTTAAGACAATTAACTGATTGAAGTTTCTTACTTCTTTTCTGCTTAAATTTGCAGAAAATGTCTGAGACTAATCAAGATAGCTCTAGCAAGGCACCAAATATGCAGCTACAAGCTTTGATGCCAACTCCACTTCCTAACCCGAAGCCGGAGAAGCCAGAAAAATTTGACGGCACAGAATTCAAGAGGTGGCAACAGAAGATGCTCTTCTACTTGACCACTCTTCATCTGGCCAAATTCCTGCAAGAGGATCCACCAGAACCCGGAACTGATCGGGACTTAGTCCTTGCAGTCGATGCATGGACTCAAGGTGACTTCCTTTGCCAAAATTATGTTTTAAATGGACTGGATGACTCTCTTTACAATGTCTACAGTCCTATTACAATGGCAAAGAAGTTATGGGCCAGTCTTGACAAGAAGTACAAGACTGAGGATGCTGGTACCAAGAAGTTCGTCGTAGGATGATTTCTGGAGTACAAAATGGTGGACAGCAAGACTGTAATCAGTCAAGTGCAAGAGTTCCAACTTATCTTGCACGAGATAGAAGCTGAAGGTATGATCCTACCTGAAACCTTTCAGGTTGCTACTATCGTGGAGAAACTCCCACCTGCGTGGAGAGATTTTAAGAACTACCTGAAGCACAAGCGAAAGGAGTTGAAGTTGGAAGATCTCATTGTGAGGCTTCGAATCGAGGAGGACAACAGAAAGTCCGAGAAAAGGAGCAGTAAGAACTCCTACGAAGCAAAAGCCAATGTGATCGAAGACTCAAAGGGGAAAGCGTCTACTTCCAAAGGCTTAAAGCGGAAGAAGACTTCCCAGGGGTACAAAGGCAAGGTCCAAGAAGGCAAGAACATGCGCTTCAAAGGAACCTACTACATCTGCAACAAAGAGGGGCATAAGGCGAATGAATGTCGCAGCCATCTCAAGAAGAACAAGAAAAGCCATCCACAGGCAAACTTGACCGACCATGAGTCGCCAAGCCTTTCAGTTGTGGTGTCAGAAGTGAATCTGACAACTAACAATAAGGATTGGTGGGTAGACACTGGGGCTACTCGGCACATCTGCTCTGAGAAATTATTATTCTCTGAATATCAAATATTATAGCAAAATGAGCAACTATTCATGGGAAACTCAGCCGTATCAAAGGTTGAAGGAAAAGGCAAGGTCATCCTGAAGTGGACATCGGGGAAAGAGCTTACTCTGAACGATGTGCTACATGTTCCAGATATTCGCAAGAATGGTTTTTGAATCAGATAAATTTGTACTTACTAAGGGAGGGATGTATGTGGGAAAGGGTTATCTTGTTGATGGACTTTTTAAAGCCAATGTTGCAGTGGTAGATAAAAAGTCTGTGTATTTGTACCTGAAGCTTATAAATAAAGGAAAATCTTCTGTTTATTTGCTTGAGTCTCCTATTTTGTGGCATGCTAGATTAGGGCATGTAATTACAAGTCATTAAAGAACTTGTCTAATCTGGGATATATTCCTAAACTCAACTTGGAAGAAATTCGTAAGTGTGAGATTTGTGTTGAGGCCAAGTTGGCGAAAAATTCATTTCACTCAATTGATCGAAATACAGAACCTTTAGGGTTAATTCATAGCGATCTGTGTGATTTGAAGTTTATGCCAACTAGAGGCGATAAAAAGTATTTCATTACTTTTATTAATGACTGTACAAGATACTGTTATGTGTATCTTTTAAACAGTAAGGATGAGGCAATAAATATGTTTACAACATATAAAGCCGAAGTTGAGAATCAACTTAACAAGAAAATCAAGATTCTAAAATCCGATAGAGGCGGAGAATATGAATCAAATGATTTTAGTGAGTTATGTGCTAATTTTGGTATAATCCATCAAACTACAGCACCATACACTCCTCAGCAAAATGGAATTACTGAACGGAAGAACAGAACTTTGAAGGAGATGGTAAATTTCATGCTCGTAAGTTTTGGAGCTCCGCAGAACTTGTGGGGGGAAGCTCTATTAATTGCAAATTATATTCTAAATAGAGTACCCCACAAGAAACTTGGTCTTATACCATTTGAGTTATGACATGGAAGGACACCTTCCTACCATTACCTCAAAATATGGGGGTGCCTTGCAAAGGTGCTGGCACCATTACCTAAAAAGACTAAGTTGGGAGCAAAAACTATGGACTGCATATTCATAGGCTATGCCTTGAATAGTAGTGCCTACAGATTTCTGGTTCATAAATCAGAAATACCAGATATTCATGTAAACATGATTATCAAATCTAGAGATGTTGTGTTCTTTGAAGATATCTTTCCATACAAACGGGAAGCAGATAAGACATCTGGGAAAAGAACACACGAGATGGCGTTCAGGGAAGAAAGCCCCGAGGAACCAATTGTTAATGCGGAAACTGAACCAAGAAGAAGTCAGAGATCTAGAATCTCAAAATCTTTTGGTCCAGATTTCATAGCATACGCTATTGAAAGCGAACCTCAAACATTTAAAGAGGCTATGTCAACCCCAGAAGCACAAATGTGGAAAGAAGCTATAAATAGCGAAATAGAATCCATACTAAGTAATCATACCTGGGAATTGGTAAACTTGCCTCCTGGCAGTAAACCAATTGGGTGTAAGTGGATTTTCAAACGAAAATTAAAACCCGATGGATCTATCGATAAGTACAAGGCTAGATTAGTAGCCAAGGGTTATCGACAAAAAGAAGGACTTGACTACTTCGATACTTATTCACCAGTAACAAGAATAACGTCCATTCGGATGTTGATTGCAATTGCAGTATTGCATAACTTAGATATCCATCAAATGGATATCAAGACTGCATTCTTAAATGGTGAATTAAATGAAGAGATACATATGGAGCAACATGAAGGATTTATAGTCAAGGGCCAAGAACACAAGGTGCGTAAATTGGTAAAATCCTTATACGGTTTAAAGCAGGCTCCTAAACAATGGCATGAGAAATTTGATAGTGTCATGATCAAAGATGGATTCACTATCAATGAATGCGATAAGTGTGTTTACATGAAAACAGTTGGAAATGTGTGTATCATTGTTTGTCTTTATGTAGACGACATGTTGATACTTGGGACTAATATTGAAATTATTAAGTCCACTAAAAGAATGTTATCCAACAGTTTTGACATGAAGGATCTGGGGGTTGCCGATATAATTTTAGGAATTAAAATCACCAGAACACCAGATGGAATCAGTCTATCTCAATCTCACTACGTGGATAAGATGATAGAAAGATTCAAGGATCATGGGATAAAGGAGAATACAAATCCTTTTCTCCCACACGTCCACCTTCATAAGAATACAGGAACTGGAATACGCCAGTTGAAATATTCTCAGATTATCGGAAGTCTAATGTATTTGATGAATTGCACTAGACCCGATATTGCTTACGCTGTAAGCAAGTTAAGTAGATACACTAGTAATCCTAATGATCAATATTGGACCGCTCTACTACGAGTATTGGGTTACGTATCACATACCAAGGAATATGCCTTGAGATATGGACAGTATCCACCTGTACTTGAAAGATACAGTGATGCTAATTGGATTGCAGATTCTGAGGAATCAAAATCAACTAGCGGATACGTATTTACTCTAGCAGGAGCAGCGGTATCATGGAAATCTTCTAAGCAAACATGTATTGCCCGTTCCACTATGGAATCAGAATTCATAGCCTTAGATAAGGCTGGAGAAGAAGCAGAATGGTTTCGACAATTCTTGGAAGATATACCATTATGGCAAAAGCCAGTGCCCGCTATATGTATACACTGCGATAATCAAGCTGCTATATCTAGGGCACAAAATGTTATATACAACGGTAAGTCTAGACATATTCGTCGTAAACATAATACCGTGAAGCAGTTGCTATCAAATGGAATTATCTCTATTGACTTTGTATCGTCAAAGGATAATTTAGCGGATCCGCTTACTAAAGGTTTAAGTGGAGAGCGTATAAACTGCGCATCGAGGGGAATAGGTCTAAAAGCCTAACCTTACCGAGTCAGCTTAATGGAAACCTCACTTAGCGACTGGAGATCCCACGGACTATGTTCAAGAGGAAAAACTAGTTATGATTGACTCAACAAGTAAGCACTTGGGAGCTTGACTCCAATCCATTCCTAAGGTGCACATAAGTGCTTTTCTATAAGTGGATTAAGGATAAGCTTAATGCTTTTAATGATGCCTATATCTTGTTACTAAACAAGTGGAGTAGAGTAGACTACTCTTAATAGGACGATCACCTATGTGAGTATAGAGTTCGGTCGGCTCTTTGGGAATTTCTATGGAGGCTGTTATTCCCTAAAGATACTCTCTGAAATCAAGAATGTCCAGGGCCAAAACGGACACAACCGAGAACCAAAGTTGATTTGAAAAGTCACTGTGTGAGGCTTGTTGACTTGGCTTACACTAACGGCTAACAGTTCAAGACCTAGTTCACTGATTAGCCAGTAAGTCCAATAAAGCTTTCGCTATGGAAGGTTCAAGACCTAGTTCACCTATCTTGATGCAGTTTCTTTTCTAAAGTACCTTTCACAATAGAGTCAGTCTCTTTGTGTGTCATTTCCTTGAATCTTCATTCATTGTGGGGGATTATTGGAATTGAAGAATATAAAAGTGAATCTTTGAGCTGAATTATGGCAAGATCCGTTGATCGAATCAATTGGATGATGGTTGGAGTGTGTTCTCCTTCCATTGGGGATGAACGTGGTATATTCACATGTTCAATTCCGACTTCGAATGAATGAGATATTCAAGTCTAAAGATTGCCTAATTCAAAGCCAAAATGGGACTAAAGGTAGCTAAAATTATTTAGTCCCACATTGGCCATGGGATGGAAGTTTGTGGTGTATAAATAGAGAAAATTGAGAACAAAGGGCGTGCCCTTTGGGTACTTGGAGTTTTCGCGCGCGAAAAGGAGAGAACTATGCTCGCACATGCGTGCATGCGCGCGCGCGCCGCCGCCGCTGGCGGCGGCCGGCCGGTGCCGGGCCGGGCTCGGGCTCGGGTTCGGGTCCGGGTCTGGGTCTGGGTCTGGGTTCCCTACCTGGCCTTGTTCTTTTTGAATCGGGTCTCAAGGGTATGGGTTGCTCCGCTACCCGAACCAAACCCGCTCCGCTCCGGATCCGAACCGCCCGCCAACGGATGTTTGCGAACGGATCCGAACCGCCCGCCAACGGATGTCTAAAAACCGTCTGTGCGGTTGGGCAGTTGGACCGTTGTGCGGTTGGGCGGTTTGGACCGAGCAGTTGCGACGGTTCTGTCCGAACCGCTACAACTGTTGGGATTTAGCGGACGAGAATGCCCCTCCCGGAGCGCTATAAATAGCGCTCCGGTTTCCCTTTGTAACCCCCTGATCCCTGATGTACGTATCACAGTATTAGTGCTCAATACGGCGTACAAAATTGATTTGACCTTTCTATTAGTCAGATTGAGCCAATTTCAGTTTCAGATATTATTTTTCAATATTGTAGATTTTTCAGCATTTTCTTGAATTTTTCTGAATTATTTTGGAAAATCTTCGAAGTCGGTGTCGACCGATACCGATAATCGGCTTTACGATTTTTATTTCACAAACGGAGTTGAATTTTGCGAATCCTCTTTCACCTTGTATCTTAGAATCATATGACCTAGGTTAGGGTATTTTTGGGGATTTTTCTGAATTTATCGAAAATCCGGCAAAACCGGTGTCGCCCGATATTGGCGAGACACTCTGAGATTTTTAATTTGCAAACCATATTGAATTTCTACAAACCGTTTTCATATTATGTCTCAGGCTAATATTCTCTATTTTTTGAAATTTTTGGGCACCGTTCGGAGCTAGTCGACTTTTGGGCCGAATTAAATAATATTATTTTAATAATTGAAATCCTTTTCTTTTCTTTTTCTTTTCTTTCCCCTTCTTCCTTCCCTGGAGAATTCCCACCGCCATTACCACCGCCTTCTCTCTCTTCTTAATTAAAACCCCCTTCCCCCCTCTCTCTCACAACTCTCCTCTCTCTTTCTTTCTCTCGCTCTCTAATAAAAATCCCTAATCAACTCCCTCTCTCTCTCTCTAAACTCTCTCCCTCTCTGTGCAGACCCAAAGAGGGAGGCCCGACCCGTTGCCGCAGCCAGGCCAGGCCGCAGGCCGCCGCCGGTCGCAGCCGTCGGCCGCGACCCCAGGCCGCGCCCCCGGCCGGCGCCTCCCCAAGCCGGCCAACTCCTCCTCCTTTCCTTCTTTTCTTCTCTTCTTCTCCTTCTTTTCTTTTCTTTTTCTTCTCCTGTCAGCTCTCTCTCTCTCACTCACCCTCTCTCTCTCTCTCTCACTCTCTCTCTAGGCCGGCGCCTGAACCGCCGCCGGCCAGCAAAGCTGGCCGGCCGGCCCGCGCAGAAGCACAGCAGCAGCAAGCTGCTGCTGCTGCTGCTGTTGTTCTTCCCTTATTGGGTTTGGGTAAAACCCAAACCCATTAACCCCTATTGGGTTAAATTGAAACCCAATAAACCCCCGTTAACCCATTACCCAATAACTTAAGTTATGGGTTTGGGTATTGGATCCAAACCCGACCCGTTAACAGCCCGAACCCGCATCCACAACCCAATAAAGGTAATTTTTCAGAAAACCCCCTTCTACTATTTATTATTTGCATTTAAATATTTTTATTACATATTTAACCCTTTTTGTTATGATCTAGTCTTCGGGCGATATCGGGAGCATCCGGACTCCGATTTGGACGATTCTGGAGCCGTTGCGATCGTGGGAAAGAGAGCTACCTTTCCATGGCTAGTTTGTGAGTATTTTTCTTTTATAAATTATATTTTTATCATGTTTAGTGATAGTGATTGATTGCTTAATTAATAAAACTTGATTATCGGTAAATCATCTAAAAATGTCATTGTTGAGAAATTCCTGTAATTAAAACATAATAAAACCTGATTTATTATATGGGATGATTGGTTAATTAACGAGATTTCCGAAGTTACTAATGTTCATGAGTAACACTAGCCTCTAACTTCCTAATTCAACTAGATCATTATGTTTAATACTTTGGTGATATCTATATGTAACACTTGAGTAGATGATATAGTCATATTACACCGGACACGGTAGTTTACATACAGTGCATTATATATTCACGTCCATCTGTTACATAGAGACTTGTTAGACTAAACATTAGTATGCATACACTCGGAACACCGTGACTTACATATTCTGTCACACGGGACACTGTTATCACATGTACATGTTGCACAGATACTATGACACGTCACACTAGTATTTCGGATTCATGTCCCACCGATATATAGATGCACCACTTCACGGAATACCGTCATGACATATATTGATATCATCGTTCCATGGATGCTCGATACACAGTTATCTCATGTTCACACATTACTGTTACGTATGTTCATCGCACGAGTGTACATGCATGCCTTGTTTCTATCTTCTTGTCATATGAATCACCGTCCATATTACATGTATTATTATTCCATGTTATCCCTGTAGTCCTGTTACATGATTGTTTCCCGTTACTGTTATTGATATTCCCGTTACTGGATACATGAGCCGTTGATATGCGATGTGTGGAATCCCACATCTATTGTTTCCCGTTTCCCGTTATCGTGTTTTGTGCTATCAACAGAGCTCATGTTATGTTATCGTGTTACATGTACCATATCCTGTACTTGTTTCTGATATACTGTATAGTGAAAGATAATAAAGAGAACTTGGGTATGGGGGAGACTTGACGGTTGATTAGATCTTATCGGGTGGATGTCTGGATCCATTATTTGTCCCACTGCAAGGGACGGGGTAGTGCTGGCTACCGTCTGTTATAGCTCATGAGCTCCCGTTTCCCGTTATTGTTTTAGCTCATTAAGTTCCCGTTACATGCTACAGCCTTAGCGGGCTGGCCCTGGTCTCAGCAGCCAGGGGTCTGTTTAAGGCCGTGATCCCGGGTATGCACGGGATACACCTACCCGATAAGAGCTCCTCGACCATGGGTTTCCAATGAACATAAGAAAATGATATAAACAATAGTGACGTCGGGAACACTTGTTATTTGATAACTCTCTCGTTTGGATAATGGTACCCGTATGCCATGTCCGGATGGTTCGACTGGAGTGCGGGCTCCAGTATGAACTGCCAGTGGTATGGGACACTGGAAAAGATTGATTAAAATAGTAGGCGGTACTGATTGCTACTATTGGATAAATAACATGACTTGCCTGATACATGTATTTTATTGTTTAGTTGTACCTGTTACTATACCTGATCATTTAGCCGCTATCATGTTACATGTATACTTTGTTACTTTTCCTGGTACATGTTACACTTTCTGTGGTGACATACGACTCATGTATATGTATACTCTTCATTGCATATATTCTGTTTTCTAAATACCTTGCAGACATCGTTACTGTCTATGCACAACACCGTATTATGGTTATATTGCATATGCCATCTGCATGTTCATTTCTATCACGTCACCACTAGCATGGTCATTTCTATTACGTCACTACTAGACAACATTATTTCTTATATAAACTGGATACGACTATAGACATGACCCGATGATAACCGGCTAGGTAGTGATGGTATTAAAAGATGACTTGTTTATATATTTCTACTGCTTATTATATGCTTATTATATGGTATCACTAATACAACATCATGTATTATATATTATTATCGTGCTTGTATTACTATAGTAGATATTACTACCTCCTTCATTTTACCACTCACTAGGTCGCTTTCTGACGACCCTGGGTTTGCGTGCCCAGGTTGGAGATCCGAGTTATCGTATTGTCAGATAGTCCATTGGTTCACATAGGAGACTCATCATCGAGACCATTCATAAGTATCTTTGTGATTTATTCCTGTTATCTTATTTATCCCTGTTTTCCTATCTGTTATGATCACTAACCTCTTTCTGCAGGTATTCTTGTACTTATTTCCTGCTGGACCTCTTGTCTATATGGAGGTTATGTCCTGTACTGAGGCTTAACGTACGCGTGAGTGTGTTTTCACCTCGCGTATGTACGTCGCCATAACGTCTCCGTATCCTTGGGATCGGGGCGTTACACCCTTTCTCAGACACACCAACAACAATCTCTCTCTATCTCTCAGAATTCTAAAGCAAATTCTGAACTGGCAGTGGAGTTCTGAAGCGACTTCCAGCGAGAAGTAGAAAATTCGTAACTCGGTTTCCGAAGCGACTTCCAAAGGAGATTCTGCAAAATTCGTTCTGAAAGAGGGATCAGAAAATTCAGCAGATTCTTTTATAGAATTGTTGTTTGAATCTGGTACTTCTGAAGAAGAATATTCTTCAACCTTCCTTCGTCCTCAACAGTGGGTGCTACTCCAAAGTAAAGGCAAATATTCATTCGAAATTTGTCCTTGTCCCGCTACTTCAACGATCCTGTGAAGGTACTGGTTGACTGCGGTTCGACCGTACGGTGATTTGGTAGTGCTATCCACATACCGTGAAGGAGTGTTGTATCTTGGGAGACCAGCGTCCATTATCCCGTTAGCACCGGTGCGGGGGACGTAATTGTCTTAAGGAGATTCGCTCTAAGCGTACCTCACTCCAAATACTGTATAAGTGAATTAAATTCTTTATACAGGGGATATGCTGATATTCAGTATATCGAGACTGACTTAGATTCAGTCTAATTGGTGTTTAACCAAGGAAGAAAATTGAAAGGCGGTTCTTAAATTAAGGAACGTTCTATTGAACGGAAAACCTCCCACCTGATATTTGCCGACCTGGCCAATTAGATTGTTGATATCTCAGTGATCTTGATTAGTTGTCAGATTGATTCCTATTAAGCAGATCCCAACAGAAAGGAAACAATTTTAATTGCAACATTTTATTTTATGCCACAAAGAGTTGCACTTATTAGTTGTTACTGTACATTTTATTGACTCTGACTGAATTTTAAATAAAAGAATTATTGATTTTAAAAATTTATTTTTCCTCATAATGGTTCTAGTCTTAGTCAGATTATTATGAAAGTTAATAGAGAATTTAAACTTGAATTTAAAAAAATTCTATTTCAGTTGATAATGCTAGCAATAATATTGTTGTAATTGAGCTTTTAAAAAATCATTTTAGATCGATTTTGAATGAAATTTTTTTCATATTCATTGTGTATGTCATATTATTAACTTGTATGTACAGGATGGTTTAAACTGTATAGATACTTATAATCACAATTTAAGAAGTATTATTTTATTTATTAAAAATAGTAGCCCAAGAAGAAAAAGTTTAAATAATGTTGTTCTAGCGTAGGTTTACTAATTAGAAGTTTATCTCAAGACATAAGGATGCGTTAGAACTCAACATATAATATGTTGATGAAAACTATTCATTATCGGACAATAATAGATATATTTATTTTCATGAAATTGTCAGATATAGTTATCTCTGGTGATGATTGAAAAATTATTAAAGTATTTTGTGAATTTTTGAAAAAACTTGAAAGAGTAACAAGATTATTTTTTGGGGTTTATTATCCCACAACTAATTTAGTTTTTTACGAGTTAACTGAAATTTACTAATGGAAGAAAAATTCAGTGAGTATTTTAAATATTTTCCTACTATATTTTATTTTGCTACTATTATGGATTCTAGAATAAAATTTGAAGGATGTAAATATTTACTTGAAAATTTTTATGAAAAAAATGAATTATCCTGATTGTTTCTTAGCATGGAATGATATTGAACATTCTATAAATAATATGTATGATTTTTATGATTCTCAATTTAGATATAAACAATCATCCTAACTTTCAGCTTCATCTAGGGCTAAAAGTTTTTTATTTTCTGATTATTATCTGCATCCAAAAGATCAAATAGCTCAGACTCGTTGAATGAGCTTCATTATTATTCTACTCGTGCTATATCTCTTGAGATTGATGCAGACTCAGGATTTGAAAATTTTGATATTTTGGCCGCGTGAAAATTATAGGAATCAACATATCATTGTTTTTCATCATGCGCGTGATTTAATAACCCCTTCTGTCTTTACTGTACTTTCAGAATCTGCTTTTAGTATATCTAACGAGTACTGACTGATATGAAGAACCACCTGGCGTCAGAAGCCCTCGAGATGAGCATCTGCAGGAAGGATTGGCTCGATGCAGAGACGAGAAGTCAGAATAAAATAATAGATGAAATCATTGAAGACTCTACAGAAGATAAGTGAAGAAATGAAGATCTTTTATATTTGTATTTGTATCAATTTAAACTTCAATTTCAATCTATATACTACATTTGTAATTTTATCTATATTATTCATTTGAATTTGTATCAATTTATCCAATCTATTGGATTATTAATAAAAAAAATACATTTGCATTTTACAATTTGTATCAATTTTGTCCAAAATTGTGGGAATTTTTTAAGATTATTTTAGAAAATTTTAAAAAAAAATATAAGTATAAAATATTTTTTATTTTTTCTTAAAAACCCGGCCCGACCCGGATATGGCCCGCCCGGCCCGGCCGTGCCCAAGTCCCCCTTAGGGGGACCGAACCCGGGCCTGGCGGGCCGCCCGAATTTACGGGCGGTCCCGGGCTTGGCCTGGCCCGCAATTCGACCCGCCAGGTCCGAGACGGGCCCGACCAGGGTCGTCCAGTTTCGCACCCCTAGAAACCCAAATAAAGAAGGACAAAAACCTTATTGCACACAACCCTAAATGCTCTCTGGAGATGGGTTACGCTGAGTCTTCACGAATTGTCAACCACTTCTGTGCGTTGTAAACACAAACTCGAGTTGTTGCATAATAAGCCTCTAAAATTGTGTTACTATATTTTAATTTGAAAAGCCATATTCGGAGTGAGAAAAACAAAAATCGGAACTAAAACACTGACTGAACCAATTGAAGTCGGTCAGTTAAGTTCAATTCTAGCACTGTGCGGTGTGGTTTCGGGTTGTGCATAATTAGTAATCAGTTAACTGAAAATTGCACTGCAAAGAAAGCTTCATCTTCCTCCCATTTGGGCCATTTCTCTGAACCCTCCCCCCCTACGAGCTCCCCCCCCCCCCCCCGACGAGCTCTCACCCCCTCGCCCCCCCCCCCCCCCCGACGAGCTCCCCCCCCGACGAGCTCTCTCCCCCCTCGCGGCGAGCTCTCCCCCCCCAGGCGAGCTCTCTCTTTCCCCTGCGAGATCTCTCATCTCTCTATCCCCCACTAGTGAAACAAAAATCGAACTGAACTTTTCGATTTGATTTTGGCGCGGTGGGGGGATCAATGCGATTTTTTGGGCAAAAATCGCACTGAAAAACCGTTTGCTCATCCCTTATCCATATGATTGTTGTAGATGAGAAAAAAAACTGAATTGTAATCTATAAAAGATGATAAAGTGTCATGTTGTTTGAACTTAATCAATTGCACTGGTTCAAACATAAAGTAAGAAAGTCAATTTATGTTACAACCTAGAGAGAGAGAGAGAGAGAGAGAGGTGAATTGTATTGGGAGTTCTAGGGTTAGTTTGTTTGAGAGAATTCTACGACCTAGTGCGTAGTTTCTCTAATTTGAATATTCGGATCATTTTATAACCCTTGTAACTCTGTTGGTAAGATATTCTCCCTTATGCCTCGACGACATAGGTAAGTTACCAACCCTCGTTAAATTGATTGATCTCATTTTCTCTCTTTGTATTTGTGCTCGTGTTGTATTGTTTTATGATTGACTCAGCATTTAGAAAGCTGATAGTAGTGATTGGTGTGTTGGATTCCTCTGGAGAACACAAGTGGCATCAGAGCATCCCAGGTTCGGTTAGGGATCGTGTATCGATCTCAAAAGCATCGTGATCTGTTCGGCAAAGATCGTATGTCGATCTCAGAGTGGCTTGGACTATTCATTGGGAGCAATTTGGGTAGAGTAGATCATTTAGAAACTCGTCTAAGGTTTCACTTTGAGGTAAAGTTTCGATCTTTATCTATTTGGATTTATATCCATTGGTTTTTCGCATTGTATTTGGTATTTTCTAGAGGAGTTGTCATAGGCTAATCAATCCATGGTGAAGATCGTGAACATCCACCAATCAAAGATCAATATGGTGAAGTTTGATGATGCCAACAACTTTGGTATATGGAGATGCGAGGTGATGGATGTGCTGAACGCGCAGAATTTGAAAGACAAGTTGCTTTTGTAAGAGAAAACAATAGAGATTTCAGATAAGAATTGGCATAAGACGAATCGGATGACATGTGACATCAATAGGTCTTGTTTGATACAAGACATCAAGTATCATGTGATGACAGAAACTTCTGCAAAGAAGATTTGTGATTCCCTTGAAAATAAGCATTTGACGAAAAGCATCGAGAATCGGTTGCATTTGAAGAGAAGGTTTTACTGCTTCCAGTTGAAGAAAAATCTCCATTGGTGAGCACATGAACAACTACACGAAACTTCTTACAGACCTAACTAATGTGGATGAGGTGATTAAGGACGAGGACGAGGCGTTGATTCTATTGAGCTCTCTTCTGGATGAAGAGTATGAGACCTTCGTTCTAACCTTGATCAATAGTAAGTGTTCACTTAGCTACAATGATGTGTTGAATGCTCTTATGAATCACGAGATGAGGAGGAATGACAAAGTGTCTTCTTCCAATAGCACAACAACAAAATCATTGACTGCAAGAGAAATTGGTTTCAATCATCGAAAGGGCAAGAGAGATGTTGGTAAGCTCAAGACCGATAATCATAAACTGGAAAAGAATCAATGTGCTTTGTGGAAGAAAATATGACATTGGAAGATTGATTGTCCAAGGCTTAAAAAGGATAAGGGACCTCATCGCGCAGGTGGATGATGGTACTGATTCTGAGTCTTTAGTATTGTCTCTCTATTTTCCTACAGTTTGCTATTTAGAGAAATATGAGTGGATTGAATATGGGTGCTACCTTTCATGTTTGTCTCAAGAGGGAGTGGTTTGCTAGTTTTAAAAACTAGATGGAAGCCTGCTATCATTCGGAGATGGACACACATGCCATAGTGAAGATATAGGTACAATTCGCATCAAGTTTGTAAGTTCACCTAGAGGGGGGGTGAATAGGTGATGGCTAATCTAATGGTCACTAAATGCGGAATTAAAAACTATTATGACCAAATAAAACTTATTACACTAAACACCACGTATAACACAAGAGTGTAGCCGAATTCCCCGTGAATAGCTTTGGACTAACTCCTCTAGATTCCCCTAGATAAGGGTTGAGGTGCCGCGTTGCTCTCTTGGTTGAATACAAGTGTTAGCAAACAATCCCCAAGCATATATCAATAAGCACACAATATATCAAGCATGTAAAGATAAGACAAGTAATAGCATGCAAGATATAAACAAGAGACAAAGAGTGAGAGAGTGAGCAATCGCAAACACAAGGGATTTGTTTCGAGGTTCGAGCACCCTTGCTCTACATCCCGCCTTCGACACACGAAGGATTTCCACTATGCTTGATCCCAATGGATCACTCCTCGGTGCCGCAACACCTACAATCCTTCGGACTCTCTAGTCCCGTACACACCGCAAGCCCACCGGATCGCCGAGGCCGCACCTCAAACAACAAGTTCGCACCCGAACTCGAAACACCGCGGACACACACGTCCGCCTCCTCAAAGTACAAGAAATGATCTCTTGGTGATCTAAACACTTTGATCACCAATAAACACTCTCACAACAAAACCATATAGGTAGATATAGCAATGGATAGCTCAAGTGTTTGTGTGAGAAAAACTAGGAAAGAGATGGTGAAGGAAAACTCAAGAAAATATCTTTTGAACACTCTTGATAAACTCTCCTTTTGATTGGAAATATTTGCTCTTAATCAAGTGGAGGAAAACTTCTAAATAGTTCAGGAAAAACTGGTGAAAACCCACTTGAAAATCTTAATCAAAATAGCCCCCAAATGCCCCAATTTATAGGGTCTGGAAAAACTAGCCGTTGGGGTCTGTCAGACCTGTCGGTCGACCGCCCGGTCGACCGGCCAACGGTCATATTTCTGACCGTTGTGCCATCGATCGACCGGTCGGTCGACCGAGGCCAGATACAGAGAGCAAGTCTCTCTGTCTGGTCGACCGCTCGGTCGACCGGGGCCTTTCCAGAGAGCAGAGCTCTCTGGACGGTCGATTGGGTCGGTCGACCGGCCACCTGCCAGAACTGGCATGCACGTCTGTGCACGTCGGTCGACCGTGACGGTCGGCCGACTTCAAGCGGCGGTCGACCGTCCCGGTCGACCGGCTGAAGCCAGGAAACAATGTTAAGGGATTAAAAACTTGGTCTTTTTAGTTGAAGTAAAATCCCATAAAAACATAGAAGATCTACAAAAATAGTTTTACCAATATACTTTGATAAACAAACATGCTTGCACAAAATCAAGGCATGTTACAAATGTTTTGGACTATTTTTGTAATATGGAAAAATTGGCTCAAATGAAAAACAGTATTTTTCAAAACTTGATTTTTCTAAAACTTGTTTTTCAAAACTTCACCAAATACAAAAACAAGATATTTAAACTACTTTTAAAGCATAGTGTGTATGGATATGATCCACTACACAAACATGGTGAAATATCTATATTTTTGACATTAAGCACTAAACATGATTTTGGATAAGACATGAAAACTTGAAAACCAAAATCCAAACATGTATTTTCTAAAATAGAAAATCTTTTGTAAAACAAACTAAATCAAGAGTGTGTGTGTATTTATACTTGAGCAATCCACCAACTACTCTATCCTTTACATTTTAACTAAAAATAAAATCTTCTAAAACAAACCTAGACACAAGTCTTCATCTTCTTGAAGTCTTCACTTGAAGCCTTCTCATCTTCTTGACTTGGTCCAAACATGATCCAACGAGCTAGACTCCTCTTGAGTACTTGATGTGATCTTGATGCATAGGCTCGTGAATCAAACGGTGCTAGCTCCAAAACTTGACTTTAAATCCTTTGTTGAAGCTCCACACCTACTAAGATCTTGATCATGATTCTGTCACTAATTAAACACAAGATCATTAGTAAACATAACTACATGAGTTGATCATCATCAAAACTAGAGTGATGGGCCTTTGGGCCAACAAAGTTGTCTGATAGAATGGTAAGAGAGTTGAATGATTTGAGAGACGTTTCTCAGTTGAAGAAGAATCTTATCTCAGTTGAAGCTTAGGAGGTGTAGAGCCTGAGAGAGACTCTTAAAAAAGACGTTCTCAAGATGTCTAGTGGCTCATTGATTGTTCTGAAGGGCATTCAGTGCAACAACTTGTACTACTTAAAGGGTAACTAAAAATTTGGCGGCTTCAGAATATTTGGATGATGATTCTATCAGATTGAGGCAGATGAGGCTCAGACATGTTGGCATGACTTCTTTGCAAGCTTTGCCGAAATAAGGATTATTGGAAGGTGCATTGACCTGCTATTTGAAATTTGGTGAACGTTGTGTTGTTGACAACAAGACGAAGGTGAAATTTAGCACCGTTATGCACCACTCGGAAGGTCTTTGATTGTATTCACGTTGATGTTTGGGGTCCTATCAAGACTGCACCACTTGGAGACCTTAGGTACTTTGTTTATTTTGTTGATGATTTATCTAAGTATTGTTGGGTATACCCTATGAGATAAAGATTTGAAGTCCTATATTTGTTCGTGAAGTGAAAAAAGCTGATGAAGAATCAGACCGGGAGGAAGATCAATGTGCTCCAATTTGATCAACAAAGATTGGTTCCTGCAATTTAGCCAGAATAATAGTATTGATATTCACTTCACAAATAGAAAACAAATTGGGGTGACTAAATTGAATTGTGCCTTGCTCGAGAAAGTTCAGTATTTGTTGTCTAATGCATCATTAGGCAAATCATCTTAGGATGAGGCTTTGGTGTATGCTAGCTATCTCATGAATATGTTGTCGTCGACTGCGATAGGAGGTAAAACTCCATTGGATATTTGGTCATGTGGAGCTGCTCAACACTATAATTTGCTGCAGGTATTTAGATGTCCGGCCTATTTGGAGTCAAACATGACAAGTTGAATCGGCGAGCAAAAAGATTTGTGTTTTTGGGAGTCAAAAGAAATTTGAAAGGTTACAAGCTATGTGACTCTAAAAACAAGAAGATCGTATTGACCATGTATGTCACATTTGAAGCCTACCGTCTCTCAGCAGGTGAAGAATGGGAAGCCCAAAAATGTATCGCAACGAGTAGAGGTTGATGCTACTCCACCATCTCCAGTTGGTTCAGTATCAGTTGGGATCTCACCGGACGTGACACCGGGTGGAGATCATGTAGCCATTTTGGATGCTGAACATGTTGATTTTATTGTAGCGAAAAGAACCAAGAAGAATCTATAAAAGTGAGTTGTGAAGAGGTGTGGATCTCAGGTTGGTTTGCTAGATCAGCTCAAATTGAAGACCGATGTCCTCCACTACGATCGTGATGGTGAGACATATATGACTCAGCCAGTTGGGTTTGTTGCTGCAATTTGTTATCAGTTGACGATTGAGTTTATCGGAGCTCTTTTGGATGAACTATGCGTGGTTTGATTTCTTAGGTAAGTGTTACGTAGGCAGCTGTAATAACGCAACTCATTTACAAGATGATTGTTGAGTTTGATATTGAACAAATAATAGTTATATAAAAATTTAAGCAATTTCATCTGATAGTACGGTGCCCCAACTCTGCAGAGAAAAGGAGTAAATCGAAATTACGGCCGACAGCCATTCCCACAGGACCCATGCCCGACAAAGTCGGAGGCTTTGATCTTGTCCGATCTGGGATCAACAATTTTAGTACCCATAAAAATTTAAAAAAAAAATGTCAAAAAGGATGAGCCGAAGACCACTGGCCCACCGGAGCACTGTCAGTCCAATCAATGCCCGATCCTGCAATGATCCTGTGCCCGCAAATAACGCACAGACACGTATAGTCTCTCGTGGGCCCAACAAACCCCCCCAAAATGGCAAAAAGAGCTCTGTACTTTCGCTTTACCCAAATTTATCACACACCCCATTCTCTGCAAAAATAATTTTGCAGCGTTGCTTACCAAGCAAAACCGCAATTAAAACAGTGTCTTTTCTCTCTCCTTAAAGGCAGTCTCCGCTGGCCTCTCTTCTTCTCTTCTTCTGCTTCAACTGTTCATTATATACACACTCAGAGATATTGAGGCACAGAGATTCACCGAGAGTAAGTTTTTTATCTAAACGCTGCTCTTTTTACCTTCCATTTTCATCCCATGTTTTGCTGCTATTATATTTCCTTATTAGCTTGCTTTAATGGCGTTCTTTCCTCCATTCCTTCCTTGATTCCTCCTCCTCCTCCTCCTCTCTCTCTTCCCTCAGTATTTGTTTTGTTATTTGTTTCCCACGTGCATCTGTAACCCTTCTCTTCTCTCTCATCACAGATCTCAAACTATTACATCCCTCTTCTCTACAGAGGGAGGAGGTGGGGTTTTCTGGCCAACAAAACAAAAAAAACAAAAAATTGAAGGTCGGATCTCTCTCTATTTTGATTTCTGAAAATTTGCCATCTGCTCACTCGTAAAACCCAATCTTTGGAACTGGGTTTCTCTCAAAATTGAATCTTGATCCTTGGTTTTATATTGGTGCATCGTTCTAGCCTAATTTTGGGATCTTTTTCGAAATTTTCTAATGGCTGGAATTGATGCTGCCAAATATTCGCACAGTCCCGTTCACCAAGCAGTCCTTGCCAGAGACTATTCTGGCCTGAAACGGATCCTGTCCTCTCTCCCCCGCCTCGCTGACCCTTCAGGGATCAAGACAGAGGCTGCTTCGATTGCCGAGGAGGAGAAAGCGGAAGCAATTGCTGCGGTCATTGACCGCAGAGATGTCCCCAATAGGGAGACCCCATTGCACTTAGCTGTTAAGCTCGGGGACGCCACGTCCACTGAGATGCTGATGCTCGCAGGTGCAGACTGGAGCCTTCAGAATGAGCAAGGCTGGAGTGCTCTTCAGGAAGCAATTTGTACTAGGGAGGAGAATTTAGCGAAAATTATAGTTCGGCACTACCAGCCTTTAGCTTGGGCTAAGTGGTGCAGGAGGCTCCCTAGAGTAGTGGCTGCAATGAGGAGGATGAGGGACTTTTATATGGAGATTACTTTTCATTTCGAGAGCTCTATGATCCCATTCATATCCAGGATCGCGCCCTCTGATACTTATAAGATATGGAAGAGGGGGGCTAACTTGCGGGCGGATATGACATTGGCCGGTTTCGATGGTTTTAGGATTCAGAGATCGGATCAGAGTATTTTGTTTCTTGGGGATGGATCAGAGGACGGAAAGGTGCCTCCAGGCACGTTGTGTATGATTTCACACAAGGATAAGGAGGTGATGAATGCCTTGGAAGGAGTAGGAGCTCAGGCTAGTGAAGCTGAGATTCAGCAGGAAGTATCAGCAATGTCACAGACTAATATATTCAGACCTGGGATTGATGTTACTCAGGCCGTGCTTCTTCCACAATTGACTTGGAGGAGGCAGGAGAGGACGGAGATGGTCGGACAATGGAAGGCCAGGGTGTCTGATATGCATCATGTGGTGGTTAGTGTCAAGTCTAGGAGGGTGCCTGGTGCAATGACTGATGAGGAGTTCTTCTCCTCCTGTAACGAGAGCTCTACTGGGAATGACACTGAGAGCGAAGAGTATGAGGATATTTTAACACAGGAGGAGAAGAAGCAACTGGAGATTGCCCTAAAGATGGATTCTCCAGATGTTATCGACGATGGTCTTTCTGATGGGTTTGTTGGACATAGGCACAGTTGCTATGAGCAAAGAGAGATTCCGATGGAGGATTTGAGTAGTTCCAGCAACGGTGAAAGTAAACAGGATAGGAAGAGGTGGTTTGGTGGGTGGGGAAAGAGGGGTCATACTAGTAATCACAAGCAGGATGGAAAGAAGATTGCGCCTCCAAGGAGCTCGCTTTGTGTGGATGAAAAGGTGAGCGATCTTCTTGGGGATTCACCGTCTGGGTTACAAAGTAGACCGGGAAGGCATTCGATGGACATTCCTATTAGACGGGAGGATGTAAGAAGAGGAAGAGATAAGGGCAAAGATTCAAGGAAATCTACTTCGAGTTCAGAAAGTGGACAGCGGCGCAAAGAAAGTGGCAAAGAGAGTGAGTACAAGAAGGGATTGAGGCCTGTTCTTTGGCTTTCAAATAACTTTCCCCTTAGGACTGAGGAGCTTCTACCACTGCTTGATATTCTTGCAAACAAGGTCAAGGCAATTCGACGATTAAGGGACTTGCTTACCACAAAGCTCCCGCCTGGGACATTTCCAGTTAAGGTATTTAAAACAAAGAACCACTCTTATTTTTATATGAATTCATGTTTTGCACAAATTAGACAACAATAAATATATTGCTTTTGCTAATGGGGCACTGTTTACATAAGAATGCACATCTTACCATTACTTTCTAAAAATATCTAATAATCAATCGGATAGTCTTTTAACTGTCCCGTTCACTGCCTGTCCCAAGTCAAGATAAAGGAGAAGGGTTGTGGTAGGCCTGTGACAACCAACGTAAAATATTGTCACATATTATAAATATGAACTAAAAATTAAATTTCGTTGGGGCGTTCCCTACTGAGCGACGTGCTACATCGAAGCCCGGGTGTAGTGAAAAGTGGGTAAGGGTTGCTAGGTCGTCATCCAGAAACGACGCGCCACATCGACGCCCGGCTGTGGTGTCAAATGAGCAAGGGTTCCCACACTTTTATGAGTGGATGAAGGTAAAAAAAGTATCTCATGAATATATGATTAGGTTAGCATCATGGAACATAGGTTCTCTTACAGGTAGATTAGTAGAGTTAGTTGATGTTATGGTTAGACGGGATGTTAATATTTTGTATGTGCAGGAAACTAAGTGGGTAGGTGAAAAAACTAGAATTATAGAACCACATCGGCGCCCGGATGTGGTGTCAAATGAGAAAGGGTTCCCACACTTTATGAGCTGGTGAGGGTAAAAAAAAGTAGCTCATGAATATAGGATTAGGTTAGCATCATGGAACATAGGTTCTTTTACAGGTAGTGTTTTAAATGACGGCCACAACGGCTACATCGGCCAGAAAAATTTATCAGAGATGGGGATATATCAGGGATATTTTCAAAAATCGGATGTCAAAATCGGACTATAATATACATATCTTCTTGTCTTAAATCGCATCTCAATAAGACAATATATGAACACATCATATTTATATGTTTAAGATATACTTAACTTGATAACTTGCATTAAACCTATGAATCCATAATCACTATCCAAGTGTAGAATCTTCAAAAATATCACATTATTACATCACTCGAATTATTCAAATACCTAACATAGAAATTGGGTGTAAAACGTTATATCGGGTCCAAAATCGCTGAAATTGCGGCCGATATATCGGGTCCATGCCTATTGATGGGCGATTTTAGACGAAAACGCTATATCAGTTTGGATGTGCCAAATCATTGCGGTTAGGTGCCGTAAACGCAATATCGGCGTAATATCGGGGTTATATAGGGGATATTTAGAACACTGCTTACAGGTAGATTAGCAGAGTTAGTTGGTGTTATGATTAGACTGAATGTTAGTATTTTGTGTGTGCATGAAACTAAGTGGGTAGGTGAAAAAGTTAGAATTATAGAGCTTTGACGTTATAAAGTTTGGTATGCTGGTAGAGATAGAAATCGTAATAGAGTGGGTGTGTGTGATCATAGATAAACAGTTGCTTGAGGATGTAGTAGAGCTTAGAAGAAAGGGTGATAGGATTTTACTAGTTAAACTTATTCTAGGTAGGGAGATTTTTAATATTATTAGTGTCTATGCACCACAAGTAGGACTTGATGAGTCAAGTAAGCGTCAATTTTGGGAGGATTTAGATGAGATTGTGCAAGGCATACCCAGTAGAGAAAAGCTTTTCATGGGTAGTGACCTCAATGGGCATGTAGGAACTAGTCGTTATGAATTTGATAGTGTACATGGAGGATTTGGTTTTGGAAAAAGAAATGAACCAGGTAACTCGATTCTAGATTTTGCTTTGTCATATGATTTGATTTTAGTGAATACTTGATTTAGAAAGAGAGAGTCTCACTTGATCACTTTTAGAAGTGATCAAGTGCGAGCCAAATAGATTTCTTTTTAACTAGAAAAGTAGATAGAGATTGTTATATGGATTGTAAGATAGTACCGGGTGAGAGTGTAGTAACCCAACATAAACTCTTAATTTTAAATGTCTGGATTAGAAGGAGATTTAGAAAGATTAAACGTAAGTTAGATCCTAAAATTAAGTGGTGGCGGCTAAAAAAGGTAACCAAAGAGTTTTTTGTAGATCGAGCAGTACATCAAGCAGATTGGAAAGCTCAAGATGATCCCATACAACATGGAATAAAATTGCTAGCTGCATTAAAAGAGTATCTAAAGATGTACTTGATGAGTCACGGGGTGGTGCTCCACCATGTAAGGACACATCATGGTGGAATGAAGAGGTAAAAGCTGTCATTAAGATCAAACGAGACTCTTATAGAGATTTGAAGAAAAATTATGATAGAGTGAGTTTTGAGAGGTATAAGCTAGCCAAGAAGGAGGCTAAGAAAGCTATTCAGAATGCAATAACTAAAGTGTACAAAAAAGTGTATGAGAAGTTGGACACCAGAGAGGTTGAGGATATATATATAGAATTGCTCGAATAAGGGAGAGAAAGACTAGAGACTTATGTACTGTGAGGTGTATCAAAGATAAGGATCAAAAGGTTTTAGTTCGAGATGAAGATATCAATGAAAGATGAAGAGAGTATTATGACAAATTATTCAATGGTAGTCCTACTCAAGATTTGGATGACTTTATCATACAGTGTCAAGATATGAACCAAAATTATATGCGCAGAATTACAAATCTGAAGTTAAAGAGGCCTTGATGAGGATGAAGTCAAGAAAAGCTGTTGGCCCAGATGGAATTTCTGTTGAGGTATGGAGATGCTTAGGAGAGGTGGGCGTAAGATGGCTGACAAACCTCTTTAATAAGATCTGGCTAATTAAAAAGATGTCAAATGAGTGGAGGAAGAGTACCTTGGTACCTCTCTATAAGAACAAGATGATATCCAGAGTTGTTCAAACTATCATGGAATAGAACTCATGTGTCACACCATGAAGTTTTGAAAAAGGGTAATTGAACACAGGTTAAGACAGAATGTTACAATATCAGAGAACCAGTTTGGGTTCATGCCAGGGCGATCGACGACAGAGGCTATTCATTTGCTTCGTCAACTTATAGATTGATTTCGAGAGAGGAAGAAAATTTGTATATGGTCTTTATTGATTTAGAAAAAGCTTATGATAAGGTGCCAAGAGAGATATTATGGTGGACATTGATAAAAAAGGGAGTCCCTATCAAATATATTGACATAATCAAGGATATGTACGATGGAGTAGTGACAAATGTCAGAACTTGTGCAGGCATAACAAGTGATTTTTCTATCACAATTGATTGCATCAAGGATCTGCATTGAGTCCATTCTTATTTGTCATAGTGATAGATGAGCTTACTAGAGCTATTCAGGATGAGATACCGTGGTGCATGCTATTTACTGATGATATTGCCCTAATCGATAAGACGAGAGCTGGGGTAAATGCCAAATTGGAGTTATGGAAGCAAACTCTAGAATCTCGAGGTTTTAGATTAAGTTGGACCAAAACAGAGTATATGAAGTGTAAATTCAGTAAATAGGGAAGCCGAGATTATAGTATTGTGAGACTAGATGGATAAGAAATACCGATGAGCAGTCATTTTAAGTACTTGAGTTCTATTATCCAAAAGGATGGGGAGATCGATAGTGATGTCAATCATAGGATCCAAGCCGGTTGGTTGAATTGAGGAGCACAACAGGAGTTTTATGTGATCGTAACATTCCGTTATGACTGAAGGGAAGGTTTTATCGGACTGCTATTAGGCCAGCTTTGTTATATGGCACAAAATGTTGGATTATAAAGAGACATCATGCCCAGAAGATGAGTGTAGCAAAGATGTGCATGCTTCGTTGGATGTGTCGTAACGCGGAGAGATAAGGTGAGAAATGAGGATATTCGTACTAAGATAGGTGTAGCCTCTATAGAAAAGAAGATGAGCGAAAATAGTCTACGATGGTTTGGTCATGTGTGACGTAGGCCTATAGATACGCCAGTCCGGCGAGTAGAGCATATCAATTTAGGACAAGTTAAAAGAGCGCAGGGGAGACCAAAGAAAACATGGATGGAGGTAATACGACAAGATATAGAGGTAAAAGTCTTAGTGTAGGCATATTGCTCGATAGGAATGAGTGGAGAAAGCTGATCAATGTGCCCGATCCGGCGTAATTCTCTTTTGGTTCATGTAGCCTACCCAAATACTTGGGACAAATGGCTTAGTTGTTGTTGTTATTGTAGTCTTTTAACTGTCTTCTATTTCCATTTGCAACTAAAAGAATATTAGAAGAACCATTTTTTCCGGTATATGTATTTTCCTCGAGTTGGTCTACAACATGAAATGGACATAGAAACATTTATTATGTGGACTATGTTAACCCTTGTTATGTTGTGGTTGTCAAGAGGCACTTGTTTGGCAAATCCCAAAAAATGGAGTAAATCTGGACTTGTTTTTGGGGCAAAATGGGCCATTCAGTTGCCAAATTGCACACTATTGCAATTACTGTTAAGGATTTTCTATATAGCTTCAATGTTTATGGCTTGCTTTTACTAGTTGTCATTTAAACAAGGCAAAAAGTGGTTGTTATTCGTCAAAACTAACCTTTAAATGAACCAGATGTTAATAACATTATGTAGATCAATCTTGTAATCGTGCAAAAGGTTAATCTGAGATTTGACCTTTTCCGTCTTAAGATATAGGATCTTTGATCTATAGATTTATTAGATTTATAGAGAATATTGTCTAGCGTTTAGTCCATCATATTTCAGTACTGACTTGTCAAGACGATTAAAAGAATAGATATGGAGAGAGGGAGGGCAAAGAAGGGGAATAGTTGAAACCTTTATTTCTAATTAGGAAAAGGAAAAAAGAAAAGAGAAGAACAGAAGAGCTATGGCACTCGCTTGGCTGCCCCTGTAGAACCCTTTTGTCTTAAGTCTTGACAACTGGGAGGATGACGAGACTCACGAGCATACCCAGATGACTTGTTTTCCAGGTAAGCCTATGTTTGATAACTGTAATAACTCATTAGTATTTTTTACCTGACGTCTTAACAACTTGATCCGATGGGGTATGCCTGTGATTCTAGTCTCTTAACAACCAATTATCTTTGTGCAGACAAAGTTCATTCAGCTACTAAATGATGAAAATGTAATACAGTTCGAGAGTAGAATATCACACCTTTGGTTATTTAGTACCTGGTGTCTCTCTAACCTGCTTCAAACACAGAAATGGTGTCTCGATATCTATATATCCACCCAATTCTATTTATTTAATCTATTTCTTCTCATTGGTTCGGCCCCTGTGTTCTTCTCCCATGACTGCAGCCACATGGTAATTAGGTAGGTCAGATTATGCTGTCATGGTTGGCATAGGTAGTCAAAACAGGACTTGCGAGGTCTACTTAGGTTATTGATTTAAGCTTCCGGATGGCATAGATATTTCAGAAAAGAACTGAAATTGGTCAAACTTGGCTAATAATTGACTTGATAAAGATGATTAATTCAATGGACCTGCTTCGACTTAGTTCCATCACCGATGGTAAGAGATTTTGAATTTTGGAACATTCATGTAAAGTGACTACATTACATTTAGTCATTGCCTACTCCAATTGACTAACACTGAGGAGTTTAAGAAATTAGAAATCCCTACATCCCGGATGCAGAGGAGCAGACTGGAACCCTATATATAGTCTGCAGTGCCTACTTGAAAGGTCTCATGGGCCGTATATATTGTCCAAAGTTCTGCCTTCTCTTCTCTATGGTTGTCCTCAGCTTGGTACTATGCTGCTAGAATTTCCTTAGATGCATAGAGGCATTTCTGTTTTTGACCTCTAAAAGTTTTGTTGATTGTATTTATCTCTTTTGTCCTGTTCTTGATTAAGACACTGTAACTAGTGTATACACACTTATTCTTGTCAGTGGGAAGAGATCTTCCTGTTTACAAACTATAACCTTAATTTACTGCCCCATGATTGCGGCAAAATGCATGCTCTGACTTATTTTTATGATGAGATGTTATCTGTACTGGAGAGCCATGTTATGAAAACCTCAGAACTTAATAGGCACAAAATCCTGATTGATGTAGCAGTATCTATCCAGTATCATGGGTTATGCAAGTGATCTCTTTTGTCAATGATATTGTAATATAATAATGAGGATATAGAAACCTTGCACTATGCCACCTCAATGGTCTTTGTGACATTTTTCGCATGTGCTTAGTCCATCTGCACTCCATGCTTAGAACTTCCATAGTTTTCCAGCACAGTCTAACTGCTTTGGATAAGTTTTAAGAATCTGCAGATTGTTGCCTGGTGGTTTGAGAACCTTGCGTGCTTGTCCTGAAAATTAAATGTTCCCAATCTTATGAGTATGTAACCGGTGAAAAATTAATGTTTTAAATGACTTTAAAACTACAATTTCTTTTATATTAGTGAGGATTTAAGGAATCTCAGATTTGCAGTTGGGATCATATCAATCCATCATGAGAACATCAATAGTGGGTAGTGATTGGTATAACTTTGACTATTTCTTTTATCACCATTTACTAGAGAGACTAGTACACAGAATAAGTCTATAACTGTCTGTAATTGGTCCTATAATATCTGATAACTTATGCAAGCAAAATTTTTCTATGAAAATGCTGATCTAAACCTACATCCGCTAAGTAAATGTGGGGCCATGCCTTGAGATAGGATCGATATGGAGGGGATATTTTAGCTTGAAATATGATACTTTTATTGAGCACTGTAATGAGGAGCTTCCTAGATATTTTAGAATTGTACTTTTATGGTCATTATTTTTTTTTAAATTGAACTCTGGTAGCTACGCTGAATAGCCCCTATCAATGGGCCTTTGTCCATTCTTTTATTTTCAAAATTATGACCAAGATAGTGAGTCACCCATTTAGGAAGTGGGTGTGCTTCCTACCCAAAGAGCTGCCTCACATAAGAAGAAGGTTACCTTAATCCTTTATAACCATTTTGCTTCACATGAAATTGTCCTTTAGTTAATGTGACAACTAAGTACTTGGTTTGTCCCATTTTGTTGTAGTCTTGCCAGTGAAGAGTGTATTTCAAGGCAAATTTTCATACTTGCTAAAGTTTGTTCTGTTCAGATTAAAAACACTACCAATCAGCTTGAATGAATTGTCATCTGTATAACCTAGAATTACCTCATCTATGTGAAGAGAAGTTATCCTAATATCCGTTCTAATCTTAGTGTACATCTGGGCGCACGTCCTTGACCTCTCATCTTAACTGCTTGATCTTCCTCATTCATTAAGAGAAAACCTTAATAGTCTAATTCAAGTGATGTTTCTCGAATGCTCACACACCAAACATATTCCCTTTTCTTCAAGATATGTAATAACTGAAACAACAATAATTACAACTTCTCATCTTAGGAACCAAAGCAACTGCGTTTTGTAATCCTCAAGTCCAATGGCCCAAGATTTTATTTTATTTTATTTTATTTTTTCTATGTAATTTTTGGTCAAGGTATGAGTCTATTTTGTGGAAACACATCAGTTTAGGCAAGAACAAGTACTTGCACATTCCACCTCTCTATTATTCACATGATGCGTGCTATATTGTTTCGTAGAGTGGACGATAGATTTTCTAGGTTGCTGCAGTTGGTAAAATGAACCCAATGATGATCATAGCATAAATTTCTTGCATGCTTTTGTTGTCAACTTCTCGTGAGACTATGCAGACATTCCCCCTTTTGTTGGACCAATAACTTTGTGGGTATTAGTCTTTAATTTGTCTCTTATTTTTTATGGCTCTCTTGAATATTCAGTGAGAATTTTTGTATGATCGCTTGGTTGATGCTACTTTTAGACAGTGCCTTGTTGTCATTAAATCTTGCTCGATGGGCTTCTTGTAGCCTACTATTTAATTGTTAATCATAATGGAGATGTTGCAAGCTTCGTATTAAGAGGTTAGGTAATATTGCTCGTAGAATTTAATGCTTATCGTTACAAATGTTTTGATTTTCCCCTAATGATGTATCATAGGCAGCATTGCATTGCTTTTATTTGTCCAGATCTCCTGCCCTGGTAAATGGTCTGATATTCATTTTTCTTGTCCTGAAAAGGAGCTGTTAGAGGGTATCCCAGTTAGGTGGCTATCCATTACTGTTAATAATTTTCTACTAGGCATCTGCAAATATGCCTCAGAGTTGAGCATGATTTGTTGGTCAAGGTTTTGGCGTTGCTTGATCTAGGCATTTTTCTTGAGTCTTGACATCCTTCTGTGCATTGTTGAGTAATCTTTGTTTCTTCTAAGTCTCTCCGAGTTGTTTAATCATGAAAAATTAATATTTTTCAACCGATTGATTTATGTTGGAGGAAATCAATATCATTACTTGCACTAAATAGTAATATCTTCCAGAATGCTGGCTCTCTCTTGCATCTTTTACTCTGGTTTGCTTATTGAAAGTAGTTGTTGAGCAGTTCAATAGGATAATGGCAAGTTGCAAAGGCAAGAGCATCTTCAGACTTAGTGGTTGCAAAAGGAACCATACTAATAAAGTTGGCCAACAGCTTTGTAACTCCCAAGATAATGTTAGGTGCATCTTCCCACGCGTTATTTTTTACTGTACTTATAGAATTCAACCATTGATGTGGACTTTCATTGACTTTATGGTAGATCATATTTTTTTTTTAGGTTTTTTATAGAAGCGAAGGAAATCAGGAATTATTCAGGTGCATACTTGTTGATAAATGATGGCTCCTAAGGAAATTGTTAGTTTTGCAATAGAATATGTTAGCATTCTTATAATACAGCTTCCTAAACAGGATTTACACCAGGTGTTTGAGGAAATTCCGGGGCTTATAGTCTCACAAAGATGATGTGGTAGAAGTTGGGAATGCAGCATATATGTAGTAGGCTAAAGATTATTCAAGCAGCACCAGGGATATCATTCATTAGATACATCATATGTTGCAAGACAAACCACTGTGAGATGCGTCTACTACTATAATCTTCTCAGTAGGATACAGTGTTCCCAACTAAGTATACACCAAGTTTGGTTCCAAGTGATATTTATGCTTTTTCCTTGAGGAATATAATAGCTACAGTGGAGAAACATTAGAACCATCTTAATGAGACAAGCTAGTTTTTAGCAGAATCATCTTGTTCAAAGGTAATCCATTGTTATAATTTTGTAATTAGACTTAAAAGTGATAACCAATGTGCATATGCCTTCATACTGCACTCATCATTACCTAACTAGTAACCATGAAGATCCTTTATAGTTATATGTTTACGTCCTTCGTATTTTTCATGAGATAGAAGCATAACTTTCATGCTTAGCATCTCATCCTGTCATTCAGAGAATACTAGAAAGTTAACTTTTGAATTCAGGAGACCAATCCTAAGAGTCCTATTGATGTTGTTAGATGTTGGTGTACAAGTCAGTTGCTAAATTATCGAGTACACTTACAGGAAAGGATCTCGGCACTAATCTAATAATATTTAATTCTGTTCTTGCTAAATATAGAGCAGTACATTACTGAGTAATGTTTGGTAGTCGAAGAACACTTAATACTCATCTATAAAAGTCATTCATGTAAAGCCACCTGGGTTGGGTGTGAATAGATTTTTTTTTTTT